>OMNW01006862.1:31880-45849 GCA_900303245.1 Selene dorsalis | reverse complement strand
CTCCTGAAAGTATCACCCAGCAGGAGAAATGCACACTACGAGACAAAGGTCTGTGAAATACCTGATCAAAGTCCCAGAGATGGACTTGGGTTCACTGGTTGGCTGAATGATTTACGGATCAACGAGATTAATGTATTTAAATATTGTTTGTTTCTGGTCTCCTTTTATTTCTGTCCAGGTATAGAAGCTGTGAAGATCGCTACAAAACGTTATGCCCGCAAACAGAATAAATGGGTCCGTAACCGCTTCCTTAAACGTGAGTACCTTTCATTCACCTCATCCAGTGTGTTTTCCCTCTACAGTCCACCTCCTTAGCAATCAGCACTCTCTTTAACAAGCTGAGATTCGTGCACTCCATTAGACACACAATAAGCCTCTCAGACACTGTGGTGTGGTGTAGGATTAAGGTTATGTCACAAAACAATCATCAATTTTAAGTACAGTTTTATTTTGACAAAATCTGAACTTGTTTTCCTCATGACTTTACCGATGAGCCATTCATTCTATAGGCTACAGTATCATTTTTTTATACTTTTGAATCAATTTTTTGACATTTTGAGAAATTGAATTCTTGGTTTTTGATGAGAAGATTGATACCTCATTAGCCAAGCTAACGACAAGTGTTGGATAACCTAAAGTAGGGACCAAAGCTCACTGTGTTTAAATGTGACACAGCCCTATCAACCGTTTTCCCTGCTTCTGGCCTTTATGCTAAGCTAATGGTCTCCTGGGCTCTGCTTAATATTCAGCGTTTACTCATCTCCTCTAACTCTCAGTAAGATTACAAAGAGTTATATTTCTCAAGAATATGTGTTGTGTTGTGTTGAAAATTGCATTGCAGTTTGGTTTCACTTCCATTTTGCTTAGATGTATAAAGTATAAAGGGTTTGATCGTGTGTATTTCAGGCGTGGACATCTGATTCATTTATTCACTGGCACAGAATTAAATTTGATTCTGTGCGGCTTGTGTGATCTGCTGTGACGTTATCAAGGAGATAATGTTTCAAGATCCATCCCTGGTGTACACCTGCAGCTGACCCTTTTTCCAATACTAAGTCCCTTGTGGCACCAAATGCATAGAAATGAACTATAGTGGCTGGTTACCTGCCAGAGTGGCTGGCACAGGAGAATGGATAAAAATAAGCCAGCACAGCCAAAGCCAGCTTTTGTTTGCCAGGTGGTGATTTCCCATCCTGGTTGCAACCCGTGGAAGTCGGACGTGTTTTAAATGTATATAAAGGCTGTGTGTTTGTCTATTCCAAATGGAAACCTGGCCTCTCTATCCCACCAGCAGCATGCCCTGCAGTAACCCAGTCTCCTAATCCTGTTAGGCCCAAATGGCTTAGGCCACGCCAGGCCCTAAACCTCAATACCCCTCTTTCTGACTGCCTGCCTACCCGCTGCACACACCATATGGTCTTCATCACATGTGTTTGTCTATCTGTGCTACTACCCTTTTACATATGCAATAATCTGTCTGAAGTTGCCTGTGCTTCTGCGCATGTGTCCCAGGCCGTGTGTGCTTCCTCACAGGTTTAGAGTCAGGATTTACAAGACAGTTTCCAGCAACAACAAATGTGGCTGTTGAGGTGATGGCATACTTAAGTGTGAAAGTTTGAAACTTTGTGTCCCACTTTAGAAGTCACCAAAGGTACTGTGAAAATGCTCATGCAGTTTACTATGCAAGTCTGGTCACTTTTCCTCTCTTTTGCTAACCCTCCTCCTGGCCATGTGCATTTGTTTTCAACAAAGCCGGTGAGAAAGCAATCCATGGAGCGGTGGATAACATTATTTATCATATGGTACGATTAGGGATGGGTACCGAATTCTGTACTTTTATTGGTACTGACCGATTTCCCACTGAAGTACCGAGTATCGATTCACGTGAAGTCAAACGTTACCACATTTCGGTACCTGAATGCACCTTCACGTCACACGCATCAGTGAGGGTGGGTGAAACCCCACTATACGCGACAATATCATGGAAAACTCACATTAGATTACATTGGGCTGCGCCGCAAAGGTGATACCTTCACTACACTAAGCATGCTGGGATACCTGAAGGGGCGACCCAATGTAATTCCGACGTCAACAATGTGGCATCCGGCACTGTTGTCGCGCATAGTGGGGCTTCAGCTTGACACGGTGACGCCATTGGACGCAGGAGAGTGTGATTACGTCAGTGGTGGCTCGATGATCACCACAGCAAGCATGACAGATCGAAAGCGCTCGAGGGTGTGGCTCCATTTCTCCAAACTTGATGCAGACTGTGCTTGCTGCAACATCTGTGATGCCCAGTGTAAGGCCAGCTACGGTAACACCTCATACCTGAGGAAGTTTAAAAATCCTGCATAGTTCCTCTTCAAGGTGTCAAAGGCAAAATCTGATATTTTGTCAAGCTGGATCTTATTCTCTGAATCTTGCCAATTTCCTGGCTATCATTTCCACTACGGGTGTTCCTGGTAAAGAGAGGGAGGTAGGAACTTCACAGGAACCGCCCTCTCACTCGACCCTCTCGGCCGTCGTGTTTCCACTGCAGAGCAGGACCCGTATAGGACCCACCAGACTCTTGGCAACGTGCAACAGTTTTGATCATCATGCAAACGTTGTGTGGCAGTTTTTTTCCTGCTCTTGTTGTTGTTGTTTTTCCAGCAGTGTAGACGCTTTCTAATAATGCTGGGTTGTGAAAATATCATTTTGATCGTCAGGTAATTGCACAATCGCATAGTTGTCTGTCACTTATCATACGTCTTTTACTACTACTACCATCATACATCTTTTACTGACTTAGTCTCTTTTTTCCCAGCCGTGTAGACTTTTTTTTGATAACACTGGGTTTTAAAAATGCTGCTTATTTCAGGTCACATCCCGAATAACCAATCAGCACAGAGTAAACCTCAAGCCCCACCTTGAAGTTAGGCAGGGACTCGTTTGGCCCCCGTAAAAGTTCTGTGATATGGCCCTTCTGGGGTAGTTTCTGCAGTGGAGACAAGCACCAACGGCCCCTGGCTCCGTAACATTACCCCGAAGCTCCTGCAGTGGAAACACCCCTACTGTCATAATTGGACATTTTACACACCACCTCAGCTGAAGACATTTGGGAAATGCAATGCCTGAGCCTCCTACAGCTCTCCAAAAGCTTTAGCCAAACAGAGATCATCTCAAACTCTGTCTGCAAGTGCAACCTGAGTAAACATAGAAAAATGTCCCCTGAAAATCCCTCTACTTATTGTAATGCCTGGATGACAGGAGGCCTGACAGTAGAGAAGGCAGCAAATATGATCAGCACTAAATGTTAAGAGTCTGATACTGCCTCCCACGGAGTCTGCAAAGACACCTCTTCACTACTACTAAAGCATCTATGTCTTGCAGAATCTGTTAGAACTGCTAGAGAGTTCGGAGACTTGTCAACCAGGATTTTAGTAGAAAACAAACACAGCCCTGCAATTTTAATGATGTCTGGTGGCAACATGTTGCAGCTGGCACCAATGAGACAATGAAACATGTTCCAGGGGGTCATGTTGGAGTTGAAGATCCATGGGTCTAAAGGCAGAAATGCCACAACACGGCACAGTGGATTAAGATGTGAAGAAGGAAGAGTTAAATTCTCTGTTTCATAGTGATCGTCACTTTATCTCCCATTGTACAAATCTGGGTTAAACTAAAAGTACTACAGCGCTGTTACAAAATACTGCACTAGAAATATGCACTTGTCTTGTCAGATGATGCTTTGCAACAAGGTTGAGCTAAATTCAATGGACTGCTCCTCACTGTGAAACACGCACCTCAGCAAGGATGATGAAGATCAAGCCCTAAAGAACTTTCCAAAAAGCTTTGCTCTCACTAGCTATAGAGAATATCACCATGGTTGACAAATGCCTTTTAAGCAGGCTCAGAGCTCACCAGGATCATACTGCCATATCTATAGACGATTTCTCAGTGTCAGGTCTTCAACATATCTTCACCTAAAGGATGGACTCGCCTTTGCTCCTTAACCCCACTCGTCCCACCTCTCTGCTCTGCATTGTCTCCGTTCACCTTCCTCTCCTGCTGTGACTGCTGACCTCTTTTCTGTTTCATCTGAGCCAACACACACACTCACACAGATGCCAGGAGGCCTCAGCTGAGCAGGCTAATCTCTTGAAGCATTACAGAGCTCCCGGGAATTTGCCCCGACCACACAAACTCGGGCAGCAGGGTCACAGAGGGCTACGCGGACCAAACCAAGCATACACAGACTAGTGGGTCAAAGGCAGGGGTGGAAAGACAGGGGCTGGAGAATTGCACGTAAATGCACTGTTTCTAAAAAGTCTGTTAAAATGCACTCGCATTGATATTTCACTGTGTGTATGCTGCTGATGAGAAGCAGCCAGTCGCTTCCAGTCAGGCCCTTGGATCCTGTACATACAACAGATAGATACAACAGTCCTGCAGTGAATCTCCTTTATAAAGCTTTCTATATTAATTATTTTAGATTTGTGGATTCAAGTGTTGCATAGTGTCTGGTGCTGATGAGCTGTAATGCCAATCCATAGACTTTTTATGGTAATATACAATTACATAGATCAAATTGTTGCCACTTCTTGTAGATTTAACAGCAGAATGAACTAGTGGAATAGATGGAGATGTATAAACAATATAAACGTAAAAAGCAGCTGCAGGCGGTAACCGACAAAACGCTACGTTGCTAGGTAACACAGTAGTTGTTGATGCTCTCTGGGTTACAACAATATGTCATTTGTGGAACACACCTGCCCGAGAATTACTCCAGCAGAGTCATCCACAGTCTGCTCCAAACCAGACTCCTCTGTGTAATCCCTCTCAGTGCAAAACAAAGCCAGTCCAGTCTCTGACTTAACTGCGTACCTGCAAGTTTTCAAACACTGAGCTGGATAAGCTGCAGGGACAGCAGCGCACGAAGCTGAAAGGCGGTGCACGCCTCCCTGAAAAGTAGAAGTGAACGCAGAAGTCGCAGCTGGAGCATCCACCATCAGTGACTTAGCATTTAGCTTTTGCCAGAACCAGTGTGCACTTGTTGGTCTCACAGCGTCCCAAATCCCTGATTGATTAGTGAAAGCAGAGTTTGCAAAGTTTTTTGACCGACGCTAATCTTAACCTTTGCCTCATGTTGACACCATCTTGAAGTCTGTTGCACAGTAGTGATCATATTGCAGAGTGTGACCCATCAGAGGTCCAAACGCACCCGCTGACCCTCGCTCAGTGAATGTAAACATTCGGAGCGTATCAGGTGAGAGTGGCTCCTCTCTGTACACAGAGTTGTGTCCTCCAGCAGCCACAGAGCAGGACACTGCTGCTGCACACGCACCAGCAGCTTCTTCTCCCCTGCAGCTGCTGATGTGGCTCTTTCTATCTGAAAAGTCATCACCTCATCGCGTGGCTTTAGTTTTAACAATGTGACAAATTTGAGTTTGATATATAAAGTAAAATGATAGTTAAGAGTGAAACTACTGAGTTACATATCAGCGGTACATAAGCTAACAACTTTGTTTGAGTGAGGGAGTATATGTAACTTGTTACTTCCACCCCTGGTCAAAGATGAATGGAAACAACAGGGAGCTTCAGAGTGAAGTGAAGTAGGTTACAGAAGCTAGAGAGTGACCTGGTTGTTGACCGCACTTGTAAATACACAGAATGAGGCGAAATCGCACGGCTCAAAGGCACAAGTTTAACCTAGATTTCCAGTTTGTTGTTATAGCAGCAGCAGCAACTGACAGCGAGGGAGCAGGTGGGTGTTGAGTGTCTTAAATACTTTTCAGCAGGTTACGTGGTTCTTGATGGACTCAACTGTGGTTGCTGTGGGGATTGAATCACCAGGTCAGCCAGCTCAAATTAAATCAAGATTAATTTCTCCTGCCTTAAAGTGCGCCTGCATGTGGGTGTACGCTTATAGGACGTGCGCCTGTGTGGTTATAAGGGAATGTTTAATTAGTGAATTTAATTACTCATAAAGAAAATGTTAATATGAGGTTATATTCACTTTAATAAGTGCCACCTTTATGCTGAGGATGCCAGTGCCTTCGGAGCTTTGAAGTCCCCAAAGACATGCACGTGAGCACACACGCTCTACCTGTAACCAGAATACGCAGGTGTAGTTTGACTGAGGCCCCGTGAGTGTTAAGTAACAGGGGTGTAGGTATCTTTTAGTCACAGGGGTGAATGAGTGGAGGCTGGCGGGTGGGAGAGAGAGAGAGAGGGAGAGAGAGGAGCAGGACATGGGTAGCTGAGTGCATGGAGAGTGAACGTAATCTGATCCAGCTGGGGCAACAGGTGTGGGGCGGGTTTACACCCTTGTCTTCTAGCAAGTGCAAAGCTTTCATATACACACATAGACACACAGATGCCACCTCCTCCCATGGAGCTAAAGGCAAGTCAGG
The DNA here is from genome assembly GCA_900303245.1 of Selene dorsalis. Taxonomy (NCBI): domain Eukaryota; kingdom Metazoa; phylum Chordata; class Actinopteri; order Carangiformes; family Carangidae; genus Selene; species Selene dorsalis. The sequence goes on along the minus strand of OMNW01006862.1, from coordinate 39,454 downwards.
GTTGTTGTTGCCACGGAGACCCTCCCCGTCATCTCCAGTTGCCCAGGAGGGGAAAGACACGAGAGTGCAGGAGTAGGACACAGAGGGTTAAAAAGAGGTGAGACAGTAAGTAATGAGTATAAAGGCCAGAAATTGAAAAAAGAAAATCTAAATTTAATAGATGTCATCTTTGTCATGTATGTATTTTGAAAGAGAAGAGAGGCCTCCACTGCAGCAGAATCCCCATAAATAAAGAATAACAACAGCGGCAGCAGCATGCAACCACACCATCCTTGGTTTGACTTCAGAGTATTCAGGGCTGTCTCCTTCACCACATAAGTGAAAAACCAGAAAGTATCAGAGCTCTGAAGCTATCAAATACATAATGCCTTGGTTCTTTGTGCTTGCGATCTCTATGAATGCCAATATCCAGTAAAAAGAAGTAAAAAAATGTTGGGTTGGACAGATTTTGTTGTGTACTTTGTTAGTTATCGACCAACAAATCCACCAACGCTGACATATTTGCACTAAGTTTACGTTGGCTCTTTGTTTGGAAAGGAAAAGCTGTTGTAACAAAAAAGGGAAAGTTGCCTGAAGCTCAATACGAGTCCTTAGTAAGTACTTAATCTTAAATTTTGAATATATTTGTATGAAAATACTCTGGAATGCTGAGATTTGCATTTCATTTTCTTAATATTTGCATAATGTGTTTTTAACAGACATGACAGATACAGACAGGAAAGCAGAGACACACTGGGATTCCCCAAATCTTGCACAACATTGTGATCAGAGTGCAGAGGAATGGAGGCAAGAAAGACAACAACATCAACAACCAGTGTACAAAAACAACAATTATTTGAAATTCTGCAACACCAAGTTTTCTGAACTTCTATATGGCCACGTCTTCAGGAAGCTCTCAGACTTTACCTGCTCTAGATGTCAAACTTGAACAACAGATAACGAGAGAGGGTTGAGAAAGTGGAAGAGGAACTGTAGGAAAGAGGAAGGAGGCTGTTGAGTGAGCAGAGGCAGCTGTCGTGTTCCAGTGTGGAGCGCAGCCAAAGAAGCACAGCTGGGCTGAGGACGCCACACACACACACACACACACACACACACACACACACACTGGTAGCTGGGTTTTTATAGTAAAACACACACAAGCGCACATCCTCACTCAGCAAACATGAGACAGCAAGTGAGTCGTTACAACAGGTGGACTACTGTTTCAACACACGCGCACGCACACACTCAACACTGGCAGGCAGCTGCCCAGCAACAGGAGATGCTCTTTCTTGTTGGCAAAGCAAGAGGCAACACTCAAAGGTTGTGTGTGTGTGTGTGTGTGTGTGTGGAGTCGACCACCCTGCTCTTTGTCCCGTCAGCATTTCTTATCAACCCTCATTCTCTGCGGAGTGGATTAGCAGAGTTAAATTTCACCAGATCCCAAACAAAAACGAAGTGGAGTAGTAGAACAGGGTTGAGGGGTTGAGGTGGAGGAGGGGGTGGGGGGTCCATCCAGCATCTGGCAAACCCACCATACAGTGTCTCCCTTTTATTTACCACCACTCCACTCTGTCCTGTGGGAGGTGGCTGATTGCTAAAGGGAATTGCGGGAGGGGGTGGTGGCGTTGAGTTGAGATGAAAAGAACAAAGTAAGAGGAGAGGTGGTGGCAACAGGAGGGCACAGCAGAGCACCTACTCCAACACCGCATCTGGTATGGGTATGCCAGGTGACGCTCGCCACCACCACCTGCCTGCTATTGTGCCACAAATACAAAAGACTTCCCCCTCAGACCCACACACGCACACACTGTAACCACGGTGATGAAACCTGACGCTTTGATTAACAGTCACTACAGTTTTTTGAAAAAACACACTCTGACAAATTGACCCGCTGTATGACTGCATAAACACACATGCAGAGGAGTTTGGGGATTATCAGCGCATAGAGAGAAAACACACAGTGGGAGGCCAAGTGTCAGCGGCACAGGAGTGCTTAGATGTCCCAAATGAGGATATCTGTGTTTATTTTGCTTTCCACTCCCACTGTCAGTTATTCAGCTGACCTCCATGCGAAATAAATGAAATGCATCACATGTTTAAAACGCGGCTAATTGTAAATTAAAGCCAGCAACACGCAAATTTAAAAACCAGACAGAGAGCTGAAAAATGTGGCTCACGCCAAAAAAGCAGGCCAAAAGAATGTAAGTGTAAAGCTCCTGGGCGTGGTCCTGTGAAGACTCCCATTGTTCCCACACACTCGGTCCTCTGACTGTCAGCTGTGTAGATGACCGGTCATACAGTTACCACTTTGTGTTCCTCAGTAATAATGGAGTCCCAGTAGAGTAACTCCAGTCTATAGGGTGTCTGCTGCCCTCGTCTCCACAGTTCAGACTGTGTATTTAAAGGATTAAGTCATAATTGAGTTGCCTAACAGTGCCTTGCAGGTTAATGGGATTCATTTACCTGAGTGTATTTGCTTAATACATAGATATTATATGCAAAATCTGCACCTGTATAGAATGGATGCCGGCTCTCTGGTAGTGCCAGGTCTGGTTCATTCGTATTGCACGCTTTCATGGTTCCTGTTCACTGTATCCTGAAGACTTTAGTAATTGCCCTTCCTCCTCTGTAGCGCCACCATGAGGTAGAATTTACTGCCTTTAAGTGAAACATGTTAACAGCTTATGGACTGTTTTGAATGAGATGATATATAGACAATCATTGTCTGTCTAAACATCAGCATGCTGAGGGGGAATTCCCCTGATTTTACACATTAAGTCTTGAGGAGTGCTGCTGCACATAACCGGTGGCTCCGGGGGATATTGCGGCTCCAGAGGGAGCTGCTGTGTGAACCCTCACAGATCGCCTCAGGTGTCACTTATCCAAAAGACTTGTGTCACTCATTCAAATTCTCTTCTGAATTTCATCTGGAGAAATACTCCATGTAAAGATTTTTCTTTTTTAAACCCGTTTCCCAAGTTGTGATTGTTTCCTGTCCTTGTAGTGTAGCAGATGTCCTGGGCTGTGGGTTAAAAATCTTAATGCTAATACATAAAGCTGGGGCTAAATCTTGCAGCAGGGCTGTTAATATTGGTCTAGTTTGTTTTCTTGAAACTATTTAGTGTCATTTTACTTTATTTTTCACTTTTCTGTTTTATTTTTCTATTTTCCGGTCTCTTTTTTTAACAGACCAAAAAGACAAATCTGTAACTGCACTACAAATGTAAAAATTTATGGCAGGAATCTGACTTTGATTAGATATGGTTGCAGCTGTTTCTCTATAGTTTCGATGAATCTTCATTTCCTGTGCATCTGCGTGTCTTCAGTCAGTGCATGGCAGTGGCTCTCGATGCAGACAGGCGCTCAGATAGACAGACAGATACGCAGACAGACTGCTGTTTAGTGCTGAGGCCTGGCCCGGAGACTGCTGACTGATGCAAAATAGAAACACGGGGGTGGAACAGTTAGAGACAGGGAGAGAGAGAGAGAGAGAGAGAATGGAAGAGTGAGTGAAAGCCAAAGCGAGACTGATGGCGAAAGAGAGAGGGAGAGACGGTGCACAAGAGAGAAGGGCGGGAGGAAGGAGGGAGAGACATTATCGAGCCAGTGTGAGTCAGCAGGTTGACAGAGCTTCAGGGTGCAGCTCCAGCACATCACAGCTACTGTAAATTTCCCAGTTTGTACTGGATTCATCCTGAAGTTGGCCCCCGGCCCCGCTGAGCTGCAGTCACTCACTCTGGGCCCTTTATGTTTCTTATAAAAATCTAGAACAATCAGAAACATCATTTGCAGGTCAGTGTTAAACATCAAACACTGATATCAGCATCAGCCTCTTTGATACGATACAAGTTTATCAGTGCATTGGTCGTCTATGATAAAAACTACACAGTAGAGGGAAGTTGTCACACAGCTCAACTTCAAAGTGATGTAAGTAAGTAAGATAGTGGTCGAAATGTTGTCAGAGGCTTTTCCACACGTCAATAAAAATAGATGTGGAAACACTGAATCAAAATATCAGCCTTGAAAAGACCTCATTACAATTATTGGCAGCCTGCAATGGCCTCGTAAAAAATGCATAATGTGTGCTAAGTGTGTGTTTGACCTGTGTGTGTGTGTGTAGGGCCTGGAGACAACGTGCCAGCGGTGTACGGCCTGGATGTGACAGACGTGTCGAGGTGGGAGGACACGGCGCTGGACCCTGCACTGCAGATACTGGACAGTCTCAGTAAGGTGGGGCCTCAGCGAGACAAAGTCACCCCTTCTTCTCCCCTCTTGTTCCTTTTGCCCTTCACTGCCACTCCCTCTTTAATTGCTTATTTCCATTTTGTTGTTTTCTCCCCCGCCGCGTTTCCCTTGCATCACTTTACTTGTCTTGTTCACCAACATTTGGTTCCTTCCCATGTCCTAATTAGTTCCTGTTTGCTTGATTTCTTGCTTCTTTCCTTGTTTCCTTCCTTTTCATCCCGTTTGCCACCGTCACATTTTCCACAAGTCTTCTCCATCCTACTCCTCTGCCTTCCCTCATCTCATCTTCCTGTTTTTCCCTTGATTCTTCCTCTCTGCTTTCACACTGTCCTTACTTCATTTCTTTGCTTCTTTTGTCCAGTTCCACCTCATTAAATCCTGTTTTCATCTCCTTTCTTCCTTCCCTCTTCCTTCCCTAATTGTTTCTCTTTTTCTGTCTTATTTTCATTCATTTCTTTTCAAAACCCTTTCTTCCTTTCCCCCTACTATTTGTCTTTATTTGTCATTCCCTCCTTCTTTCTCACCTGCCTCTAGTGTTGCTTCATGTTGCTTTTTATCCTGCTCCATTGGTATTATTAAATTGGTCAAATCAGTGGTTTGTACAAAATCACCCCCTATTGACTACTAAGTGCACTATATTAATCATCTGCCATTTTATTTTGGTTGATTGTAATTGTAAACTGTGTTGCTCACTATTATGTAAACTATTAGTGTTTATAATGAAGGGAATAGTGAACGAGTGAACAAAGGAGTGATTTCAGACACAGCTGAATGTTTTATCACACATTGTTAACCCACTAATGTTAAACTCTCTGGCTCAACCAATCAGGGTGAGGAGCCAAAGATTCCACCAATCAGAGTGCAGCAGGCGGGGCAGAAAAATAAACGGAGCCTCCACACCTGTGATCTATGTGACAAAGTGATCATTGGTGACCTTGAGTGGACAGGTGAGGCTGTAAATATGAATATCTGGATTTCTGATAGTAATTACATGAGGTTGAATTTTTTTTGACAATTCCACTATAAATATATGTTTCAAACCAAATATCATTCTGAGGGAACGGGTATAAAAACTGTCAAAAAATCAGTGGCACACATCACCCAAACCCTGTCCATTACTCATTTTAGTTTGTTATCTAAAGTACCACAGAGTGTAAAATGTGTTTAATCCAGCCAGTGTTTAAACTGTGTCCTGTGCTTGTCTTCTCTCCATCTGCAGCTCACCTAAAGTCCAAGAAGCATCACTATCATGTGAGGAAGAAGAAGAAGTCTGATTTAACCTGTGATAAGTCCCAAAGCACTGCTGCAGCTCCTGCTTCTGCTGGTGAGACCCTCTCAAAGGACACTAGTTGTGCTCCCGTTGCCCCGGGCTGCAGTGAAAACTCTCAGGACTCTTCCCAAGACACCAGGACAACACACAAGGAAGTACTGGTGACATTTTAGCGACTGCACTGACTCTACGACATAAGTTTATTCAGGTGTCCACCACTGCTCTGCACTAACACTAACAGGACTCTTGACAGTCCTTATAGAATCACAAATGCGTCTATGTGTTTCTTCTTCTTTTCCTTGGAGGGTCCCACTGGGAGTTTGAACTTGGGCTGCCGTCTTCCCATTGAGTTCCATTAATTCCTCCGAGCCATAATATTGCAAAAAATATACAAGCTCTTCCAGCCCTGGAAACGCAGAACACGGATCTTCACAGAATGAGGATAGCAAAGAACATATCTGAGACTATTTTTTGTTCATGGGCTAGGAGTTGGTGGTGAGGACGATTCAACATTACGGATTCAGAAAGATCGACAGTGTTTTGCCTGTGCAGCCAAAGAAACTTCTGTCAAGGAATCCTTCGTCGATTCCTCGGTTAATAATTTGGGTTAATTTATTAGAATAAATTACATTTTTCTAATTCTTGCTGAATGTGCCTTAACTAAAGTGGAGACCTTTCATATAATCCTCCATTTCTGAAATATTAGTATTTCAGGATTAAAGCTTCTTCACCTTTTGTTAAGCCTAACTCCCATGCACTTTTAAAGTCCTCTAGCTGGTTTTGAAAATGTTGAATAAACCGGAGGAGCTTCAATTTTCTTCAACCAATGAAGGATTGTGGTTTTTTGGTTTTTTTTGTGTCACTTAAGTGGTAAAAACAAAACCCACGAAATTGGATCTGGGAGGTTTTCACATGACATCGGCACCAGTTTTACCTTTATGTCCGTAGGATCTCAGTGGGATACTTACACAGCACATACATTGTGCTTTGTTTGCCAGCTGCCACCTTGCTTTACTGAACAGCCTCTTTGTGTGATGAGGACTAGACACATGATTTGTGTTGTAGCCTTTGGAGCTCATTTCTGCTCTGACAGTGGCATAAACCACCGGCTCAGAGAGAGTGTGTTTTCCCAGCGGTGATTGCGGGTCTTTGTTTATGTAAGTGTGTTGTACCCCATTTCAAACCAAGGTGTGCCTGCCTACTTTAAAAGCGTTTACACAATACCTGGCCTCCCTCCAAAAGTCTCGCTTGGCGCTCCCTTTCCCTTTCCTCACCTGCCGCTCTTTCTTCTCACCTCCACTCCTTTTCCAAAGAATCAGAGCAGAATTGTTCAGCCTCACAATCCATCATCTCTTTCTTTAAGTTTCAGTCCGAGACGTATTCTTTCAGCATGAGTTCAGTTCACAGGCTCCCGGCGTTTGACCTCATCCACATGACTAAAAATATTTCCAGCCATATAATAACTGGAAATGTGCGCATGCAACTGTGTGTGTGTCTGTGCGTGTATGTGTGTATGTGTGTGTGTGTGTCTGTGTGTGTGCGTGTGTGTGTGTGTGTCCCACATTCCCTCATTCCAAACTGGGTCAGGCCTCAAGCTTACTGGGGACTTACCATACAGTATGGGAGTCACACTGATAGTAAAGATCACTGTGCAACTGGTGCCTGGTTTTTATAACTGTGTGTTTGTTTTTCTTTCCTTCTGTTGAACATTTCCTTTTATTTTCCCCACAGTGATTTTGTCCCTACTCTCATCATCCCTATAATTAAAAAAAAAACAAAAAAACCTGAGTGATGTCTGAATAGGGAACGGGCTCATCAGCCATATTTTCTTCATGTGTGTTATGCTCTCTCATCTCAGGTGCCTCAGTGAGTCTTGCCTGGCACCTCCAGGCACTGCTGAATCATTCCCCATTTAAAGCACAAAGCTTGCGCAATACAATGACATAAGGCTTTAGCCCCTTGAACTGCACATACACGTACACACACACACACTCGCAAGAAGTGGAAAAGTAGGGCAGCGGCTACGGTCACAAGGCTAATTAGTGATTTACGCACTGCAATGCATTGGATCATCTAC
>OMNW01006862.1:1577-17099 GCA_900303245.1 Selene dorsalis | reverse complement strand
CAAATGCTTTTACAATTTTTTTTTTTTTTACCCCGTACAGTAGTACTCCCAAACTCCTGTAAACAGACTTTGATGTGTTTCCCTTTAGTTATTCATTTCCCATCTTTATTGGGTTGAAATTTAAATGTGTCCAATGCTTCAGTTTATAATCAACTGCCTGCAAAACTGAAGACATTCTCATTAGACTAAGCAGAAATTTGTTGTGTGTGTGCTAATTAGCAAGTCTTCGCATGTTAACATACTAAACTGGGTGGTGAACATGGCGAATATTGTACATGATAAAAATGCTAATATATGCATGTAGAGTAAGCATGTTTGCAAGCTAACACTAGCATTTAGGTCAAAGCTCATGAGCATTGCAGCAGATTATTGCAAAACTATAAGAACATAGCCTATTGCAAAAACGACCATATATTTGGCATGCTCTTTCTTTATTTCCTGTTTATTCGTTTCACTGCTTCACACATTACTTCGTACAGTCTCACAGAGGTGTGAACGTGGCTGTGAACTCTTCGTCTTGTTATGACTGCGCTCACCCTGGAGAGCTAGTTTGACCTGATCTAAGGTTCTGCAGTCAGTTCAGTGACTCTCATGGCTGCTGTGACCACAGGCGTTACAAAACACTTCACTCCTCTAGACAAACTGAATGAACATGCACAGACAGTGGTTCTCCGCAGAGATCACGTTGCGGCTGATCACGCAGCCTGAGCGTCCTTTCGGCCGCTGTATCAGTGACCATACGTGTCCCCTGTGTCACATGCTACTGAACCAAAGCCTTTTCCTTGCTGTGCTGCCTCTAACAAATCTGGACCTCAGAGGCTGTATGTAGTAGTAATGCCTCAGAAGCAAAGTCTCCAGTGGCCCCATCCCTTCCTCTGCATTAAAAATGTATCAGGGCCTTCTATAAATACAGCGCTGAAGTGTTTCATCTAAAGGGCCTGGGCAGAAACCCCACTCTCGCCCCTGCTGTTCACACTGAGCGCGTAGTCCCTCCACCAAGCCACTGGTTCCTGACAGTATATGCTGACAGTGTAAATGAAGAGACACTGCAGATGTTTGTTTACTGTACGTGGGACCTTTCAACCTCTTATTTTCCCTTTGATTAAACACATAAATCAAAAAAATCTGGTGCCTGCGGCAAAATCAGGAGTGATGTTCTCGTGTGTGCTCTCCTACTTATTAAGATTTGATCCAGCTCTGTCCATAAGTAGAAGGGCGAGGAAAAGTCTACAAGATATTTGTTGTACTGTATCTCACAGATACATTAGCGCTGATACATTATCATCAATTATTAGTCAGCCTTTCTTGTATGGTAAGCTGAGAACACAATGTCCATGAGATCGAAGTATTATTGGAAGGGAGAGCAGAGGCGGCAGCCAAACTCTATTCCTCTGCACATACTTCTCTCCCTCTCTCTCTCTCTCTACCTCTACTCTGTCTGTCTCTCTATGTGCTGGATAACCATGTACCACTGTTTCCGTAGCAACGGCTGCCTGGCTGCTGGGTCAGGATGCTGCAGAGATGGCTGAGAGGACATCATGGTGTATGTGTGAGTGAGCCTGTGTGTGTGTGTGTGTGTGTGTGTGCTGAGGAATGCTGCTGGACTGAAATTGCATAAATGCTTCTAGCTGCTGCTTGTAGAGATAAAAGAGCCTTTTTCATCACCTCAAAATGAACCTCTCTCTTATTTAAGCTTCAGTGACACATATACAATGTCTCCACTGAGCTGTGATTAAAATATCTTTCTCTTACTTGTATTTGTCAGAGTCACAATGTGTTAACAGTCCTGTCTGTCACATTCAGTCCAAGTCAACCATCTCACATCCTGTGGCTGCTGAATAGCTGTCACACAGTCAAAACATTAGATAGTGTTGGCATGCAATAGTAATCTGTGAGACCAGTGTGTCAGAACATGTCAGCGATCCTTTAAAATATATAAACCAAAACGTCAGCTTTGTCAGAATGCAGGAAACTTTCATCAGAGCATCATCGAAGAGACATGAATGTGAGTGATGCTCTTCTTTCTGTTTATGCGTCCTCATCTTCTACTGCTGTTGTGTTTCTTGTAACTCTGCTCCTTCATCCTGACTCTGTTCCCATACGGCACTTTCACCTTAGATGAAATAAAGTACCTTTTAGCAGCCATAAGTGAGGTCCCTGCTTCTTTGATAACCATCTGGCTAACAGCAAATGTTCTTTCTAAATTTAGATCTAGTCCGTGGCTACTTCTGGCTGTAATTCCAGGTGTGATTGAACCTTTAATATGCCCACAAGAGAGAGAGTGTTACATCAGCTGAGATTGCTGCATAGTCTGTATATAATAATGGCCATGCTCACCCAGTCGGAGGGAGAACTCGTAGAACCTCTTCAGCTTGGCCACCAGGGGGCAGACTGCATTCCAGGCCTTCTCCTGGAGAGCCAGGTCACCAGGGTTCTGGATGGCCTGTAAGCCAAGAGCACATGCAGAGACACACACATTACCCTCTGTGCCCTGAAGAAGTGTCTCACTGTATAGAAACATCTTTCACTTTATTTAAATGTAACTGTATTTCCACCTCGAACCAATTTCAGTTCAGCTTGATGTGTCATAGTCTTAATAGATTTAATTTATCAGGAAAACTACAAACTACATTTCTGATGCTCAAACAGTTTATGGCATATTTTTAACAAAGTTATTATGGGTAATAAATATTACCAAACTATCCTATTGGCACATGACAAAAATATTACGACTCCTGTAAAGATAATGCTAATAATATTGTGTCATTTAAGTGGTTTCAGTTCCCTTCTCAAGACTTTCCAAACCTCTATATCCATGACACTCAGACAATGTCAAAAATATTTTGTTCCGATTTAAAAAGAAAATAAATCCTCAGTAATTTCCTGAATCAGCTGAGCAGTGTAGTACAGAGTGAATAAGAATCACCGGGCTTTGTCAGCTAACTTGTGTTAGAAAATCACTTTTGGTTTTGGTCTTTTCATCAGATTGTTTGACAGTAGAATGAATAATGTAAACGATATCATGTTAATTCTTTGCTACAAAAGTGGTCTGAAGTATGCCAATACCTGAGCAGAATTTTAATTGAACATAAAACATTCCTTTATGGGAGCAGTGGCTTTGCAGCCCTGCGGCAGCTAACATTCAACACTGACTTCAGAAATCTTCTGCAGGTGCGCACGCTAAAAGAAAGAACAATCCAACCCTGTAAAATATAGCTAGGAGGATGAGGCTGCTGTTAAGAAATGCTTCCACGTCCTCAAGGTTAGGAAGCGAGCGGAGCAAACGATTCAGCACTATTTGTCAACAAGCAGAGCAACGCCAGGCGCTGAGCAATCTGCAGCGATCGTTCATGCTCCAGAGGGAACTGGTTTGCAGTAATGTGACACTCAGGAAAAGCTGAACACACACCGTACAGTAACTGGTGCCCATCAAGACCACCGTACCGGCTTTCCATTGGACCATGTTTTTGCTTCTACCGCTGCCACTAAAAACAACATACTGCATGCATGATGGTGTGTGTTTCAAACACACATTTCTGTCTGTGCCTGCAGTGCATGCAAGGTACGCAACATGTCAGAATTTCACCCTGACAGGCCAAGTGTGAATCACACACGAGTGTTATTTTTCCGTGCTGTGCTACGCGGCCTGTCGGTTTATTGATGTTCAGCACTTATTGACTGCTCGGTGCTCACTTCTCGTATCTCCTGGCCCGCGCCATTATAGGACTGCAGCTCGGCTAGGATCCCATGAGCCTCCTGCAGCACAGCGCTGACCTGGTTCCACACGGCTGTCTCTGCCTCTGTGGGCCGGGCATCTGGGAAGGGAAGGGAAGGGAAGGAAGGAAAGTACAGGAGGAGGGAAAGAGGAAGAGATGGAGGGAGGAAGAGAGAGGGTAGAGGAAGAGGGAAGTGAAAGTGTGATGTAAGGTAGACATGAGAACAGAGAGGGAAGGAAAGATGGAGGGGAAGACCGTGAGTGATGAAAGTGTGAGGAAGAAGGAGAGAAGATTTGAGGAGAGAAGGAGGTTAATGATGAATGGAAGAGTTGAAAAAGATAACACGCTAGAGGGCCAGTTAAAACCCTGATCACTCACTACATGGCTGCAGTAACACAACGTGTCCCTACGAGTGGAAATTACCGCATTTTATCGTGTTAGTGGACACAGCAGCCGCTCTCATCTAAGGTCAAAACCTGGCCGGTTAAATGAATGATCCAATTTATCCATGAGACCTGTGAGCTACACTCTGTCACACAGGTTTGATTGCAGTGTGTGGTCAGCCAATAAGGACCAGTCAGTTTCACTTGAGGTAATCACTTGGATGAGGACATTTCAATTAACAGTTTAATATTTTGATGCTCTCCAGTGGGTGTTAAAGTGTCTGGATTTTACCACTTGGACGATGCGTCTTACTTCTGAACTGTAATTGTCTCCACAGTCTGTTCAGCTGACACAAGCCCAGATCGGTGTAATTGTCCCTTCGGATTCATGTAATAGTCTTATCCGTCTTTTTCTCACTTTCTACTTCTCTCCCGCTCTTCTATGAATTTTTTTGTGCCCTTGAGGTTTAATTGTGAGAAATGTTAAGACAAACAAGCAGCAGGGAGGACAACCTCTGGGCATGCTCACTCTTTCACACATAGCAGCACAGTTACTGTAAACTCAGTGTTTTTGCCGCAGGACACCTCCCAGTCACAGCTCTGTGTACTTCGCCCATGTGGTGTGCTGTGTGTGTGTACAGGAGGGATTTTATGTCTGAGGGACACAATTTAAGTTGTGTCGTCTTGAGTCATCATTGTGTTTCGTTTTCCCTCTCTCTCTCTGTGCGCTCGGGCTCGATGTGTGACTCAGGTATGAAGTGGAAGTGGGAGTGTGGCCATGCAGCTCTCTATATGTGGCAGCTCTGCTGATTATTTTTGCACCCTGAGGCACTGCCTCCCTGCAGAGAAATAGTTAATCATGGAGTACTTGCTATCCTACATGCACACTGGCTGCCATAATAAGCACAGCAAGCATTGCTATTTCAGTGTTGATTTCACTAATGTGGTTCTGTATTATTCCTGTAAACAACCACTTGGTAAACTGCTACATATCTTGTTCACCAGATAGCCTATTCAATCATTTACCATCAATCTCCATCAAAGGAACAGGTCAGGTGAGTCAGAAAATTGATAACGCTATTACATCTTAAAGCTAAATATGAACCTGCAGACGGCAGTCATGGCATACAGGTTGGAGGCAGAGAGGAACAGATACTGTGGCTCTCTGCAAAGGTTGTTTTCTACACTTTTGATGCCTGAAGGGTCTTAGAGGGGTGTAAATGCTAAATTATCTCTTGGATGATGGTGATGGCTCCCTGCGGTTTCTGCTGGATGCCCCACAACATGACTAGACAAAACTCGCCAAGTAGCAGTTCTAGCTTTTATGTTAAACTTAAGCAAACAATATCCTGTCTCCAACTTTGTGGGAGAAAATATGTTTGATTCTGATCCTTACGTTGTAATGTGATTATAATAGTTATCATGTAACATTCACCAAGAAATATGGAGTTTAAAGCAAACTTTTTGCTGTGTGACAGAGGTGACCCTTGGTTGAGAGGGAGAGCTCACAGACGGCAATGGCACGTGTGTGTGTGTGTGTGTGCGTGTGTGCGTGTGCGCTTGTTCATGAGTGTGATGGTGGGGGGCGTCTTAGTCACTGCACTCTTGAACTCAATTGAATCACAGGCCTATAATAAGTGAAGGGGAAATTCAAGTTATCTGACAGCTGATGTGTGTTGCCAGCAGTGAGCTCTCCCACTGTAACATACAGTCAGTAAAGGAGGAGGAGGAGGACGCCAGCTGTCTGAGAGGGAAAGCGCTTGAGGAGGGGAAGAATATGTTGGGATAGACTGCAAAATATCTTCCTCTTAACAGTTCATTTTGTCATCTCACTTCCAAAATAATCAGTGGGACTGATTTATTGATAAGGTTAAAAAAGAAATAGTGCTTCCAGCAATTCCCTGCTTATAGCAGCATGGCTCTGTGGTTAGTGCTAATTAGCAAATGTTAGCATGCCAACAAGTTAAACTACGTTGGTGAACATGTTAAGCCTCACTGAGCTGCTAGCATGGCTCTTCTTGTTAGGCAGCTTGGTTAAATGACTTGTTAAGATGAACATTTTCACACTGCAAATGTTACACTTCACTGACTGGGAGAATGAGAAGAAGGGGATAGAGGTGGCTTTATTCACCAGCCTCTTTCACATTCGTTCTCTTATTCTTTCAGTTTCTCCTTATCAGTGTCACTCTCTCACACTCACATTATTTAGTACTACACACACACACCCTCACAGATAGGTCAGACACACAATAGGTCACACAATAGAGGATGAGGAGATGAGGGGGTGGAAGGATGACGATAGACTTTTTGTTAGGCATCGTCATCCCTGAGCAACAGACACCCACACAGAACTGGCATTCGCTGTTTATTTCTCCACAGTTTTTGTAGCTTAGGAGACGAGATCAAAGCATTATTGTTGTCATTTTGCCACAGCGTCACCATGCCATTGTGCATGTGTCTGCGTCTAATAAGATGTGGCGTGTGAATAAGACTCTTTAGAAAGAAGCCAAATGACTTTCAAATGCCAGTCCCTGGAGCAGAAATCAAAAGATAAAGAAGAGAGTGAGGAGGAGAAGGGCTGAGGAGGGAGGAAAGGGCGTAAATAAGGACGTAAAGGTGACACAATGGTCAGCTAAGATGGATGGAATGAGGAAGAAAAAAAAAGCAAAGGCAACGTAGAGAAAGGGATAACTCAAAAAAATAAGCGGATGGTCTCACGTTCAAAGTCAAGGAAAACTATTTGGCAACGCTCAAGATCGGCGCAAGCCAGCACTCTCAGGAGGTTTCCCATGAGCCCCCTGGAACAGAGAGAGGGGAGAAGTCTGTGGGTGAGGATGAGGGGGTGGGTGTCAGGGTTGTGCGCAATGTGTGTGTGTGTGTGTGAGTCAGTGTGTGAGCTGAATGTGTGTGTGTGGTGTTTAAGAGCTGAAGGTGACAGGGTGGGGACTGGATGAGAGGGGGTTGCTGGGATGGCATGATGGACGTATGTCCTGGGTGAAGCATGGCAACATGGACACAGGGCTTCTCTAATCCCACTCTTGTCATATTGTTAATAGATCTTTGATTTGGCTGAATTAATGGTAACAGTTCTGAAGTCGAAAGGTCAGCTGTTAAATATGTATAAATAAAAATTAAAAGCCAATTTAAAAAAAATGAAAAAGCATACACAAGCATACCCCCATGTACTCTGAGTGTTCCCAGGTAGGTAGAAACATAGTAATGAGAGTTTAGATTAAGAAACTAGAGCTGTGAAACTTAAAAAGCTAAAGAAACCAAATGTAGAGAAAAAAAGATAAAATTAAAATATGAAAATATACATGTACATGTATAAGGAAAAGTCCCAATGTACTGTATGAAATACAGAATGTACATAGATCAGTTGTATCACTCTTAATGAAGTGAAATGTGGGGACAGAATAGTTTCTCTTCTCTGAGAATATAAGTGGTTTTGATTCATACTGATGCTTGTTTTCCTCACTGTTATTACTTACACATATTTAAGTCATATGATGTATCACTGGACGGAACGTCTTTTAGCATCAGTACGCATGGAGAGTGGGACTAGAGAGCGACTGAGAATGACAAACCACACCCACAACAGCACCATCATCAGCTCACATCCAAATATACCTCTCCTGACCCCACCCGACGACCTCCCAATGTACACCTCTGCTCCACACACACGTGCGCTCACATTTCAAGCACACAGACACATGCACACAACCCGGTGCTCACTTACTTTCAAAGTCCAGGAAAAAATGTGGACAGTTCTCTAAATCCTTGCCAAGGACCTTAATGAGGTTCCCCATGGCTGGCGACCTGGACGGGAGGAAACAACAAAATGCATACAGTACACAGAACCTGGCAACCCGCACAAAAATACACAACATGCACATGGAGAACACAGCAGGTTGTGACTGTTTTAGTTTTTTTTACCCATCTGCACTCGTCTAATGATTCCCTTCCTCCTCTCCTCCATATGTCTGTCTAAGCAATATGTCCAGAGCGAAGTCAGACGTTCTAGTCAATGACACTGATCACAGTTTGTGTCCAATACGCAGCGTATGCTGTATTCAATTAGAGGGGGGCCTGAATCCAGTAGTGGATCATTTAGCTCACTCATTGGGAGTCACTAGACCTGAGCAGTGGTTTTAATCCATTTACATGACTATAGTAACCTAATAATGCCTGCTATGTATGGGCTACTCTCCCCTAATGCTCTTGGTGCACAGCAGTCTATAGATACTTTATGACAAGCTCTTTATACTTCATACCCGGAGGGCAGATGCCAGCACTTTATGAAACCAATGATCCGAGCTTCACTACATTATCCTGCAGGTCAAACGGGCAAGGATATGCAGGTCTGCATGCTCACATGTTCATGTGCAGCACGAGACAAAACAATGTAGCTACAGTAAGTCAGGAGGTTCAAGGTTTGAGACCAGATCAGTGGTTGCTGGTACACTCCTTTAATCCCAGTCAGGTCAGGTTGAGTTAACAGGCCGTGAAGCATGATTCGAACTAGGGGTGGGCAAAACTACATGGTCTGGAGCCTTGAGTTTGAATATTTCATGTGGATTTAAAGAAGAGCTGGAGCAAGCTGATACAGAAAATAGGCTATGTGATATTGTTAGACCATGTCTTGGTGAGAGTTGTTGGTGGTGATCGTCGCTTCAAAAGAGCTTCGGTCATTGTCGCATTCAGATGACAAGAGGATACAGGCTGATACTCCTGAGCAGTGCTACATCTTCAGGGCAGATGGAGGCTACAGTGAGTTGCTATCAGGAAGTGACAAGGCAGACTGGAGCTAGCTGGTTAGCATGCTCACTTTAGCAGAGGAAAGGTCATGAAAGAGACAAGAGTTAACAATGGCATTGCCCTCCACTCCACCACAGAAGGCATGAAGCTTGATACCGAGCTTGGTGAGCATCTAACTGCTAATGCTAATGCTAATGCTAATACTAACTTCCCAGCAGTAGCCTAATAAAATGAACAAAAAGCAATGATACAATGATTAAAAAGGGAATTTAAGCAAAATGGCTGTTAAGGGATCAATTAGGGAGATTATTAGGAAGCCGTGTGTGTGTCTGTGTGCGTGTTGTGTAAAAAGCACACACAAAAACCAAACGAAACCCAATATTCGTAAATGGCTCTCAGCTGTGCAAGTATGAAAGCCTCCCCCCCTAATCGCCCTCATGTGCCCACCCCCCTTCTCAATCATAGAGGCACTTTAGTAGCAGAAGGTAGACAGCTGCCAAGTTTCACTTCCTCTGCTGTACCCTCTGTGTTTATGTGCTATGTTAGCACACAGTGGAGACCTATCTGCTTCTCCCTGTGAGAATCATTTACGGCCAGAATTAGCATGTTTATGAGATGGCACCTTCCTGCTAAAAAAGAAATAAAAAAATCCTGCTCTTTTCACTGTTACTCAGCAAGAACGGTTGTTGCAATGCAGCACTGAGGTGCACATAAGGAAGGGGTGGACTTACAGCGTCCAGTCGCTGACAGACAAGTACTGCATCTATGTCTCCTCTATCTACAAAATCTGTTGGAGGCTGAGAGAGAGAGCTGTGTGCTGAGTCACTGCTCTAACCTAGGAGCATCAGTCCAAAGGTGTAAAACACACCCTGTCTCCTCGTGACTTTTAGACCACCTGCTCCAAGATACACACTGAACGGACTCCATGAATATATGAATAACAGATTCATATCTTCAGCCTGAAGGTGATCGCAAAGGCAAAGTCAAGATGGGATGCTGAGCTTCATATCGGAGCCTCACATGAAGCAGTGAAAGCTGTCTGACACATGAATAGGTGTGTGTTAGCAGTAGCCACACAGCAAACACACGTGCACGCACACGCACACACATCAACACATACATTGAGTCTGGAGCAGCATGTGGTCCATCCAGAGAGCAGAGCTCGGCTGATGGTTGCCAGGATACTGTTGGCCTGGCAATATCGTCTCCTCGTCTCAGCAGAAGACGTAAGGAGGGGAAAAAAAGGCATCCAGCTTGCACACACTCTGAGAGCTGATGCATCATTCTTTACTACTTGTACCCAAATCAGTTTAAGAACACATGCTAAACACAAGGATGCAGTTCACAGAACCTCAGAGCCAGGAGAGAGACCAGCCAGCAGCCTCAGTCTCACACCTCTCTCCTCTTACCCTCTGTTCTTATGAGTGTTTTACCTCTTCCTTTGTCCTTAGGTCCTTCTATCTGGTCTACTCTTCCTGCTCCTGTCCTTGTCCTCTGTGCTCTGTGAGGTCGTTGCTGCGAGTAAATCCAAGCTCCAAGCGATATCTGGAGTCCCACGGTGGCACTGGTTGCCACTGTCTGCTCTTCTTAGAGACTGATGTAAACTTCTGCTCTCACTCTTTCTCCCTTTGTCTCTCTCTCTCTCTGCATCTCCGTCCACTTCACACTTCTCTTTTTCAGTCATCTATTTAAAGGCCTGTGGTTTTCTCTATTTGCTCTGTGTGCTAGATGCTGCGCTTTTGTTTTTTCAACCTTGTTTTTGTAGAAGGGTATACTCCGGTCGGTGAGGAGGTTGGTGAAAACAGCGCACGGTATTATATTTTTAATGTTGTTTACATTTCTGTCCTTGTCTTCTGGCTGTGTGGTGCTGATGTGTGTCTGTATCTCTTCGATTCGTGTACAAACAGAGCAAACTCCTTCTCTCTTTTCGTGTCTGACGTCAGAATGGGTTCCTCAAAAATATCCCCTCCAGCTCTCCTCTCTGCCTCACTTCTCTATTTCACCACTCAGCAGCACTCTCCTGACTCCTCTGGCCTTGTCTTGTCACAGCACATTACTGTTATGGTGCCAGTCTCACTGGTGGCCCGGCTCTACATGTAAGTGGCAGAATGGGAAGAGTGATCGGGCAGCGCAAACACATGCTGGCTTTTAGACTTGTAGATTGGGTCCATGATCTACATTACATAAAAGCCACCGGCTGGATAACAGACAGTGTGGTCATTAGGACATGGCATTCTGTGAATTAGGAAGTGCGTTTGGTGACCAGTGGTTGCAGTTTCTGTTACACGCAACCACACACAATGTTTGTAGTCAGCCAGCATGAAAGTGGAGCAAAGTGCTTCTCTTATGCAACTGCACAGCGCACACAGCTCTCATCTGTAGTCTGGCAAGAGAAAGCAAACCAAAGGACTCCTCAAGTCTTAATAAAGATGTGGCTCGGCTCCCACACGGCGGCTGAAAAGCAAACCTGGTCCAAACTGGAAGTCAAGCAGCAGAGCAAGGCCTCCCAGACTCCTTTCAGCTCTTAGTAAAAGATTCCTCCTGTTGCAGCCCAGGAGCTCCATCAGTGTGGACTTAGTGAGGACAGAAAGAGCGCTGCTAATCTTTTCCTAACCTAACCTCTATTAGCTCACCAATAATACCATCTGAACTGCTTTTCTCCATCTGTGGCTCTTTCTCTCTCTTACTAACCACAATGATATCCCTTTCTGTCACTTTCTGGCTGACTGGGTATTCACTCGCCTGTGAATCAAACTCATTCAGCAGCTCTACTGTATAGTTACATGGCGTGCAGCAACTGCACTCGTATCTTTCCTCTCTACCCATCACTGTTTCCTACTCCTAAATTGTCCATCCATCTTTCCTCTCCCCAGCTCGCCCATATGGTGTTTCTCTGCCATGTCCTTATTTTTCAGCTGTTGTTCTATTTTTTTCTTTCAGCTCAGTTTTTTTTTCTCACTCCTCATCTTTCATTCCTACCTTCGCTTGTGTTTATCCCTCTGGAACACTTCACTGCATCAACCAGGGCTTGTCAGCTCCACACAGTGGTTACAGCATCAGCACCCACCACCTGACAGACAGACAAATAGACAGACAGAAGGCAAAATTAACATAAAATTCAAATTCCTGTACAGTGTAGAGAAAAGTGTGCTGGTTTATCAGATGCACAGAGTCAGCAAGGGCAAAATAAATCATGCATGGACAACAAAAGGGCCACAAAGGGCAAGTAAACATACAAGCTAAATATAATGAAATGTAATTAGGCTAATGTATTTGCCATGATTAGCCTCTGAGGTGAGGATATGATTTTACTCAGCTAGCCTTGCAGTGAAACTTAAGCCACCCAGACCGAACTTGTCACTACATCTGATCATTTTCCTAGTGGAGACAGCAGAGACAAACTGTGAACACAATTTTAACATATTGGTATAATTTGTTGTAGATGTAGTGAACATGTCAGCATGTTAACAACAGCAAAGCTAACATTCATTTGAAGTTATGTTTGTCAACCTAAGGAGTTTAAGTCCAATCCTCAATGTGCTATTAGCTCTGTTTTCTCCGTCTCCTGTAACTCCTGTGAAAAATAATGTGCTCACTGGCTAGCCTCTCGCTAATTTAGTCTGTCTGTTATTTGGTGCAAGGTAATGTCCAGACAGAGGGTTTTTAGACTTCTTTCACTGAAAACAACTCCCACAGGTAATTCAAACAGCACTAGAGCAATGAGTTTGAACCAAAAGTTGCCTGAAAATCAAAACAATGACCTGCAAGCAGCTTAACAGATCTGTAGATCTATAGGAAACTTAAGATTTGGTGATAATTCTCTGTAAGATTCTTATTAAAATGACACCTTTCATATTATTTAATAACCTAACTCTTCATTAGAGTGAGCCATTATGAAAATTGAGTCACTCCCATTGGTTATTTAAAGTTGAGTGGTAACATTTGACCTCAATTATTATTATTAATAATAATAATAATAATAAATAGTGTAGGCTACACAGTAGTCAGAAGCACATATAGATACAAAGAAGTAGCTTCAGTCTAACATGATCACTATCACCCTTCCTATAGCTATAGCAGCTCAGTCTAATCTAAGAAGCAGGAGCGTGTTTCTGTTGCTCCCACTCAATGTTGTGATAATGGACAATGATCGTTAAGCTTATCTAATTTATTTTACATCTATCACAACTCCAGCATTCTCATTCCCGCTGCCTGTTGTAACTATTAACACTGCTGCTGCTGCCCTTGCATCATCGAATCTCATCAGGAGAGAATGCAGACAGGAGCGAGGCGGGGGCCTTTGAAGAATAGTTGCTAGGGAAACACAACCTCTTATTCGCATGGCAACGTGTATAGTCAGGGTACTGTTAGGTGTTATCAATCACATGTGGGATGGATGGATGGATGAAATATACTTCCCTTAATCTCTTTAGTGTGTGGGGCATTGCGGCATTGACTTTGTTAGGGAGGGGGTTGTAAACTACATCATCCACTCATGGAATTGCATGTCATCCACCTTACATAGGGAGTTTTGTTTTGACCACATCCCATTCGAGTAAAGTGCCTAATTCTTATTGATTACATCTCTCCGGGGGAGGGCAAAGGTCAAGCATTTCAACAGACATAGTGAGGTCAAGAGGTGAAGACTTGAACTGAGACTTGTGGACTGAATTATGGTGAACTTCATCTTTTAAGTGAGATTGCTTCTATCCAAGTCTGAATTTATCTACTGTGATTTTCTCTCTTTGACCTTTTGAACTAACGTGGGAAAGAATCTGTCATAAACACACAGGATGGACATTTTCTCATGTGCCAAGCCACAGTTTAAGTTTTTTAAGGCACATTGCGATGGATTACCATTTTCAACTCTGCTGATCAGTTGAGTGCATTAGTTTGCCATTCGAGCTCTACGCCACCTGTTTGCTCTCTCAGCACTGCTTAATCTGATCCATGCAAAAACTTCAATTTCCATATATGTACATACACAGCATCTGGGTTTGAGATGCAACTTTATACATAAGGATCAGATTTACTACATTCACATTTCTTCTTTGATTACACAGTCAATATATTAGACAGGCTGATCTGGGGCTGATTAATATTTATCATTATCAATTCATCTGCCCATTGTTTTCTTTCTAAATTCTAAATTCTGACTAAAATGTCTGAAATATTTGAATTTCTTCAAGTCCGTTATGACTTCTTGAAATATAGCAACACAACATCCACAGATATTCAGGTTATGGTCACATGAGAGAAAATCTTCAGTGTTCAGTGTTGTTTAAAAAGCTACAACAAATGACAAATGGCATTTTTTCTTAATAAATGACTAAAACAATTACTCAATGATTTTCTCTTAATCGATTAATTAGCAGGTCAAATCTAATCAAAATGTTGGCAACAGTTATAGCAGCAAGTGTGAAATTGACCCTTCTCATTAATGATCTGGTTAAACACTCGTTGGTTTATTTAATGTAATGTTAAATGAAATGTAATGTCTTTTGAGGATATGGGAGGGATATATAATATTAATCTCATTAAGTAGGTGCTCTTGTGTGTTTGTTGTACAGTATCCCTCCAGTCATCTGTGCTGTCTATCTTTATTCAACAGCGCTAAGAGATTCATTAAGTTTGAGGGTTTATTCAGCAGCTTGATGAAAATTTGTTGTTTACAACTTGTTACCATGGGTCCAAAGTCCCAAACTAAGGTGATATGGTGACAGCAAAGTCTGTGGGTGAAACCATATGGTGAAACTGGCCTATGTGAAAATATCTGAATGGAGCTGAGTCTTGACGATGTCGATCATATGTTTTATTGTTTGAAGTTTTTAAAGTCAGAGGTAATCAATTTGGTTCTAAGAAGACATTGATTGGTTCTTGCTGCTGCTTATCATGAATGAACGCCATGCTAATCAAATAGCAGGTCGTCTCCAGAGAGCAGACACTGTCAGAGCAGTCCAGTAAACTGAAGCAGACTGTCTTTAAAAGTACAGTGGCTGTTCTTTGAGTAACTTCAGATCTGATGGTGAGAGTCAGAGGGTGTTTGGGGGAAAAAAGAAAGCCAGAGGTCACAAAGTCATTGTGTGAAGACATCTGTCTTTTTTGTTGAGAGTCTCATGTAGGCTACTCAGCTCATGTTAGTTCTGCTCACTGAACAGGTCCCCTCTTGTTAAAGAAGAGACCTACTGGCGATTATTCTCATTCTCCCTCTCTATCTCTTTCACTCCTTCTCAACCTTTCACCCGCTCTCTCACCACACCCCTCTCTCCACCTCCTGTTCAGTCTGTAGCTCCTCTTTTATGCCACCCTTCATTCACTCATCTTCTCATCGCACACCCTTTTGACCTCTTCCTCTGTCACTGTGTCTTTTATATGCTACCTCTACCCTTTCCCTCTTTGTTCTCAGCACATTCTCCCTGAAGATAGAGACGAGTGCAGGAAGCTGCCCTCCATCATGTTTTAAGAGAAAGAGGACGAAAAGAGGATGGATGTAGAGAACTAAACACCCATCTCAGCCCAGTTACTCTTCCTTTTAGGAAGCAGGGGAGTTTTTTAGGCATTTGTCATATCAAAACTGCTGTAAGTGATGTTATGCTTATAGTGGTGGTGGGGTAGGAAGGAAAATAGGTCATGATCATGCACAGGAGCAGTTTTTTTAGCAGGGG
>OMNW01006858.1:9676-23471 GCA_900303245.1 Selene dorsalis | reverse complement strand
CCTTGTTAACTGGTTTTGATCCACTAGTTGTGTTGGGGGAGTACAAAAATGCTAAGTTATCCTTAATATAGTACATTTTGTTTATTTAAAGAGTTCCTGTGTGGACATCCCTTCTTAATTCCAAAATGAATGAGCTAAGCATAACACTTAGTTTAGTGATAGAATCTTTAACATATAGAGATGTCTGATCTTTTACTTTATGGGACTTGTGTCTTAGGTGATTGGGTTAATTGTCTTTCCATTGATAAGGTATAAAGTCCAAAGGATATGGTCCAATCAAACTCTCGGTGAGCTCCTATGCAGCTGTACTCTTTACAACATTCTGACTTTATTCACTCACTCACTACGGTCTTTCTTACCCATTAGAGGCTGGTGAATACGGCACCGTTGGATCTTTGACTTGACCCCTACTAAGCCAGGAGTTCAGCTCAATCATTAGCCCACACTGTTTAACACCTTGGAAGAGTAAATGGCTATTGATTATCACACTATGGCTTTGGTCACATTCAAGCCAAATGCGAGAGAGCCTCTGACTCCAACAACCCAGTGTCATTGGGTGAAAGAGAGTGTAAAAATGGAGATGCAGTACTTTCATCTTGTGGGGAGAAATTCAGAAGGGCTAGATTCTGTAGTTCCTACACCTACATCATTTCTACAGTCAGTCATCAGTATTTGGAGGAAAATGTTGTGATACTCATTAAATAACCAAGACAGCTCATTTGGTCATAACTGCATCCATATTTTCTTTGATTTTACCTGTTTTTGAAACTCAGTTTTGTGATGCTAGTTCAGTGCTCTGTGTCAAGAACTGAATGAAACACAATCTAACATGTATTGATTATCACAGACAGTGCTTGTTTCCACAGTTGTCACTTTGGGGGCGGGTAAGTTCCAAACAGTATTGTAGTGCTGGGCCGACCACAACAAAGCAGTGCTTTTAACATAAAGATAACGTTTAAACACTTGCTGGACAAACAGAGATGTCAGAGTCAACAGGATGTTAATTGATCATTTAAATCAGCCCTCTTAGCACGACACCTAGCGTCACTCTCCAAAATGAACCACTCACAGATCCAAACTTAACAGAACTGACATTATGATTTCTTTTGAATAATATCTGTAGCTCTGATATTCTTTGTCAAACATCCCCAGGTTTCTGTCAGAAAATCTGAAGTTCAGGAGTTTGAAACCATGGTTGAGACCCATAAATGTAAACTTCTGAACAAGGCTGCTGCGTTGAGGTGCTCCATCGAATCATTCTTATTCCATCACTCTTGCATGGAGGGTTATTCCCATCTTTATTCAAGAGCATACTCTTTCAGTTTGAGTGGATAGGTTCTTGATTTCATGTTCAGATTTTGTAATGCTTTCCTTTAAAACCCTGCCCTCACACTCAAATGTCTCTGCTTGCATCCAACTTGGCTCTGCTCAGAGCTGTACGCCTGCACTCATATATACTGTTGCTTGCACAGAAATCCCATGCCCTGCGTTAAGGCCTTCGTTTCTCCTTCAAGTAGATTCTGTGGATTTGGTTTGAACTCTACGGCTGATATATTGTTGCTTGTACAGATTTCCAGTGCTCCAGCGCTTCTAACATCCAGGCTGCCTATGTGTGCTCAGGAAACATCTGCTCTCAGATTCCTTCTCTTATTCTCAGATTTGTGCAGTAACCTTCCAACCATCAGTGCACCAAGCAGCTATGGTATTTGCTGTGTGAGTTCACTGAATCACTACACAGACACAGATGAGCTCACTTTGCTGTTTACTCATCATATAATGCAGCAGAGATTCCATATTCCTCTACAGCTAGTCACTTCCTGTTCTTTTTCCATCATAGCAGAGCCCCACTGAGTCACTGTGTCACAACATTAAGACCTGCATGTAACCGAGGACACAGCAGTGTTGATTAATGAAATGATCACTGCCACCTTGTGGATGTGTTTTTTGTCTTCTTAGAGCAGCTCTGCTCTGAGATATATTTACTTTTCTTTTGTAAATGGCAACTGAAATATACAGAAGCCCTCTACCTTTTTGCAGTGACATCAATGTATAGTAGCTTTGTGCCTATTGCACGGTGGCCTCCTGATGGTGTCCTATAGGAGAAAACAGTGTCTCCTTAGAGACACTACAGGTGTATAAGAGTGGCAGTCTGGTGGTCACAGTCATTTTTGGCATCTAAATGTACGTCAGTGATGATATGTTTGTCTGTAAAGCCATAAGGAACACTGCATTTCAGTCAGATCAGATTTAACACATTCAAGAGTGTGTGGTTCATGTGAAGTTACAATCAGTATCACATGATATCCGATCATGTAATGCCATTCTATTATGTTGTATTCTTTGTCTGTGTTTATGCATGTGGTCCTGTGTGAATGAAAGGAGTTTATTTCTTCATGATGGCCAGTTCTGCCACAGTGCTGCTGCTGCTGCATACAAAGCTACCTCCCAGTGCCAGGGCCACTGTTTGACTGAAGCTTGTGAGAGCGTGTTCAGCTCAGCTGCTTTGACTTGATGCACTGTAGGCCCAAGGGCAACCTCAATTACATGTGTAACTGGTGTAAATGGCAGCCACCCACAGCTCTAATCTCACTTTTTACAACACAAATTCCTTCAGTACACAAGCTTAACTTAAATTCCCTCACACAAGAATACATTGCACATTCAGATGTGAGCATATGGACATATAGCTTTTTTTTCCGTAACAGGAACAGTGTGAACAGTGAAAAACCCAGAAAAGTTCTGATTAAGTTATTTAATAAACTCATCAGCAGTTAAAATCCAGGAGTGTCATAAGTACTGCAACAAAATATGCGCCTGTGACACTGTGTGCTCTGTGAAAAAGAGCAAAACATAAGTCAAAGTTGTAATATTTACAAGATTTTTGAGCTTGGAAATCTTTTCAAAAGAACAGAAAAAAGGAAACTCCAGTGGTGGGTTTTTAATTATTTCAAAAATATGGTTCCTATCACAAAAGGGCACAAGGTTTGAAACCAAAAATGCATGACACAAAAGGTTTTACTGTACAAAAAGGGTGTACAAAATCTTGGCAAAGGTATCAAAAAAATGAGAGGCTAAACTCAGTCCGGCAAATAGTTCAAAGAACAAAGCATTTAAAGGGGAACTATGCAAGTCAGATCGCTTTCCCGCTGTTTTGCTAACCCTCCTCCGTGCCATGTGCATTTGTTTTCAATGAAGCCGGCGAATCAAAAGAGTGATGGGTAACATTATTTGTCATATACGATGTTACAACGTGTAAATTTGTGTAGTCTTAACTGTCATAAACAAGAGACTACAGGTCACGGGGCGCATTTGTGTTGTGGTGCCGCTGAGACACTGGGGCGGAGGCACTGATCTTGCCAGAGAGCCTCCATTCTCCATCGTGACAAGTTATAAGTCACCATGACAGTTAAGACAGGTAAAAATCCTGAATAGTTTCTCTTTAAGGCAAATGTCACTATGTCACAATAGATCACCAGCAACTCAGAGACCAAAAGAAAAGCTCTGCAATATGCTGCATAGCGATGCTGACACTTACGCAGCTAGAGATGCAAATAAATATATATATAAACACACATATAATGTGGGTAAGAACAAATTAGGTAACATTATCATGTCTGGTGTTGCCAGTCACTAATGAAAATAGACATATAATATCAAATAGCATGATATCATTTACACATGGAGGACTAGACAAGCTAGTTCTGAGTGTAGCTGGACCCTTTAGCAGCTCATAAGGTTTTCCCCTCGGTAAAGTCAGACCAATATTAGTTCCAAAGTCAGAATGGAAAGAAATTCAGTCCTGGACTCCAGTGGGACCAGCCATATGAATGACACCAATGGAAAACTTAATGGATGTCTTGACGATGTGCTGGCCGACTGGAATCCCCATGGTCAATCCACTTGTGCTCTGGTTTAATCTCTTCCTTTGTCTGAGGCCCTTTTAGACAAAAATATGTTTTTTTTTGAGTGGAGGAAATTCTGCAAGGTCACATTCACTTGCAGACTGTGTGCTACACTGTGCCATTTCACCTGAGAACAGTCTCAGGTCTTTATAAATATGGAAGGGACCAAAGTTTTAAATGCCCTAACACGAAAATGCAGCCATGTCTGATACCAAAGCAAGCTCAGAGAGGGAGCGTCTTTGTTCCCTACTTATGGAAAATAAGTGTTTGTTACGATTGATTAAAATACCCACAAACCTTCTGAGCTCCACAGGTTTTCATTCAACTTTTTATTTTCAATCATTTAAACTACAGACATGGAAAAAAATTATTAGACCACCGTTGTTTCTTCAGTTTCTTGTTCATTTTAATGCCTGGTTCAACTAAAGGTACACTTGCTTGGACAATATAATGACAACAGCAAAAATAGCTCATAAGAGTTTAATTTAAGAGCTGATATCTAGCCATTTTCCATGGTTTTCTTGATAATAACCAAAATCACTTAAGTTATTACATCAATAGCTATGGCATTGTACTGCCAAAAACAGTGCTTTTAGGCATTCTTATGTGTCTGTTAGTCACATGATACACACAGGAGTTAGTACTTGATTGCATAACCATTGCACTAAAATGAAGAAATTGAAAAAAACAAGGGTGGTCTCATTATTTTTCCATGACAGTATATGTCTGATGTCATTACATGTGGGACAACTGTCACTTAAAACCAAAACCACCAAAAATATTCAGTAAATATATATTCAGCCACTCTATTATTTTCAGTTTGCTGTCTTGGTGTGTTGCCTGGTTCTTAGATGTGTACAAAGTGAGCATTGAAGACACCTTCCTAAATCTCAAGTAGATGGTAGTTCAGGCTTGGTGCTCCTGTTTGACCTGGTAGATTTGACCTATTTTGCTTTTAACATCAAAAATAGTGAGCCTTTTCCATCTAGGAGCATGAACGTGTTCAAAAAAATAAGACAGCACATCACCAAATACTTTATTCACGCAGACAGGCTCTAAAGAAGATAGAAACTCATGAACGCACTTGTACAATGGATGACTACAGCCTTCAAGGCTCTGCCAATCAGGTAGCAACCAGGCCTTTTGTTCCAGTTGATAAGACATTAAACAATCCATTTCAATCTAATGAAAGCTTGTTAAACTGTGGCCTAGGGCTGCTTGAAGAAAACAAGATCACACTTATTAACTGGGGTCAATGTAAAATCAATTAACAAAGAGTAAATAAATCTAATACCATTTCACCTGTTGGCCATGTCAGGTGGCCAAGTACCTAGTTAGGTAATAAGAGCTTGGCCATTGAAACGAGATTTCATCCCATCTGCTCTTCTTCATAACAAATTTGATTTAGCCGAGCAGGAGGAGCAGCCCTCTTATCAGCAATATCCCCTTTTCTGTGCGGAGGAAATAACTGATGAAGCAGCCTGGTAACAGGGTAGTTTTGGTAAAGAGAGTAACTCGCGGAGATAGAGAGTAGCATAACACTGCTTTTTTTAATTAAAGAACTACATCTGCGACAACACCTTAGCTGTGCAACTCACCCATGTGTATCATACTCGACACAAATGGGACTCTCATGGTGAAAAAGAAATCTTATTTAGATTCAATTTTCTGATGGGAGGTGGCTGAACAGTGTATCTGTCAGGCACATTTATCAAGTCTTTAGGCCAGAATGAGTATTACACTCAGCGACAGATAGCCAGGGGCTAATAAAATAAGTTAATAGTAATGTAACCAAACATGCTTTCTGATTTCAAGTCATAATTCAATTCATGAGATCATTATATTCTTTCACAACTACAGCAGAAAAGAAGAAAGTTTTCCTTCCGATCTCAGCATCCAACTCTTCCTTCATCCTCTGGTAGGTCCAGACTTTGATGTAGCACCTATAGACTCATACCATGAAGTGTGATTAACACAAGTGTCAATTAAAATGTAAAAACAAAATTTGCATATATATATATGGGGCGGGTACCAGTTCAACTGCAAGTGGCAGATTGAGAGAATCTTCTCAAACCCAACAACGCCACCTTAGGACTTGCACCTATAGTGTCTAACCAGTCTGACTACTAATTTCTCTAAGAGGGTTTCCCAAAACAGCCCATGAACAGGTAAACATGAATGAATACAGACACGATGCATAGGCAATGTTACAATGATGTAACAAATTTAATCTCTATTACTCATAATAAAATAATTTCTTCATTAAGTTATAAATGTTTCTCTTTCTAAAAAATATATATATTTATATAGTTCTTTTTATGTTCAAAGAATGTAACGCTCAGCACAAGAGCCAGTGGTTTAATTAGGCAAACTACAAAGTCGATGTAGCAGAGGTTATGGCATGCCCAAATAATCAAAAGCAACCAAACTAAATATCTATATGCAAATAAACCATGCATATGTTTGGCAGGTCCTCAACTGTAACTGCTAGCTAGCTAGCTAGCTAGCTGTGTGTGCAGAGGGTGATGTGTTGTACTGACTGCTTTTTTATGATGTACATATGTTTATGTTCTCTGCATCATGAATGTTCAATCTGAATAAATGTTCAGGTTGGTGTAGCCATTACATGAAATTTATTGAACATTATCCACCGCTCCATGGTGGTGCTGAAAACTTCAGGTGCAGCGGAGGTGTACCAAGGATAAAGACCTTTGTACACTCATCCTCAGATATATACAGCCTATTATCTGTTATCATATCTAGTATATATTATTATCTATTATTTGTACTGCCTGCTAGAGAGTTTCACTGCTGTCCTTTAGATCAGACAATTATTTCTCTGTTAGCTGGGAGGAACTCAAGACAGTACCCCTAGGTCAGGGTAAAAATAAATAACTAAATAGATGGTTTGACAAGTGAGGAGGTTTTGTTATATTTTGAGCTGAAAGTTGTTGGCTTGAACATGCTGGCTCGCCTCTAGAATAACCTCCCAATGAGCATCAGGTCAGCTGACTGTTAGAGTTTTCAAATCTCGGGTTAAGAGAGGAACTATGCAAGATTTTTTTTTTTTTTTTTTAATTAAACAGCTGTGATGGTTAAATGACTTTTTTATGGGGAGAATGGAGGTTCTCTGCCTTCCACTTTGTAGCTACAGTCATGGAAAAAATGATTAGACCACCCTTGTTTCTTCAGTTTCTTGTTCTTTTAATGCCTGGCACAACTTTTTTTCTTGATAATAACCAAAATCACTTAAGTTATTACATCAATAGCCATGGCATTGTACTGCCAAAAACAGTGCTTTTAGGCATTCTTTTTTGTCTGTTAGTCACATGATACACACAGGAGTTAGTACTTGATTGCATAAACATTGCTTTAAAATGAAAATCCCGAATCTGGTGGCCCTTTGCTGCATGTCATTCCCCCTCCCTCTGCCTCCCCATTTCCTGTCTCTCTCAACTATTATATCAATTAAAGGCAAAAAGCCCAAAAATACAATAAAAAAATAAAAAAAAATCATATTAATATCTAGCATACTACTAGTAGTAGTAGTAATAGTAGTACTTCCATTAAAAATAATTATCACCATCAGGATTGGTTAATAGTAGGTAGGGGAATCGGACAAAATGAGAGTTGAAAATGGAGAGGAGGGAAAGATTCATCACTGGGGGAAACGGCCTAAGTGGCACATTGGACATTACCTAATATTTGCAATCATAAAATACTAGTCATACCAGACCAGTAAAGCTGTGGCAGAGAGAGCTCTCAGGGACAGATTTACTGCGGCTTTTACACCAGTCTTCCTGGCACAGATGTGATGTATTTTGCCCTGGACAGATGCAGTGTTTGAACTAGAATCACATTTTGTGTCGTATTAACAGAATGCACCTCTCTCCTCGTGCATTTAAAGGAGGATCATGCACGTAATAGGGTTGATTATGTGGTCCGAATGATTTGTTAAGGTCACGCAACGGGTGACAGTCGGTCACAAATTTTACTTCTGGAGCGGCACGAGGAAGGTTGGTGTAGCCATAATAAACGTGAAATGTTGCATTGTGTTGCTCAGAGGACACATTAAAGTTATAATGTGTAACTTTAGAATTAAAATGTCTTGAAACAACTAGACCCAATGTTTCCATCAATTCTCAAACCAGAGAAATCTGCACTAAAGACGACTCCCATGAACCCATGCTATTTCAAGACATCACCTGTGGTTAGTGTTTTGGTTGAGGGACCCTTTGAGGCACCGGTTACATACTGTGCCTTCAAAGGTGGGTAAACAAAATGCAGCTGTCAGTTGGTTGCTCCACATGTTAGCAGTGTATGTATAAACAATAGAGCATGGTGTCAGAGGGAATAACGATAGGAGATGGAGCAGCTACAGTAGCAGGAGTATGGTAAAGCCTATGGTGGCATCCAAGAAAAGTTTGCGATGCACTGTCCAGATAAAAAAAAGTAACTATGTTCACAGGAAGGTTTACAAGTTAGAAACAGCATGTGATGGATGGCAACAACAAACATAGATTAACAAAAACAGATCTGCTAGTGTGGTTTTTCCTCACTGGAGATCATGGGACGATCACACAAACATAATATCTCCTTACTGTTCTTTAGCTATGTCTGGCTATTTCATTTACCCTGTGTGAGTAAGTGGTATTGGACTGGTTTGCTGATTTAAACCCATCTTGGAAAATATTCCATCCTCCTGCATGTAGTTCACTGTGAGCGGAGATCAGATATTTGGGGTTAAAGAGCCCGGTCAAAGCAGTAGCCAGAGAAGCCCCTGGAATCTCTCTTGTAGAGTTTTTTTTTTTCTTCTTCTTATTCTGCTCTCTTCAAGAAGTTCTGATCTGTCAGGAAATGTGAATACTAGTCCAGGCCTGACATCCTGCTCAGAGCAGCAAATGCCCTCACATCTAATTTGTTGTGTGTGTGTGTGTCCTAAAAGGGGAAGGTTTGGGGTTGACTGGGAAGTATCACACCTAAAATGTGTGTGTCATGTCATGTTCTGCTCATGTCCTGCACTGCAGTGATGTCAGTATTAACATCCATAACAGCAAATGTTCACCTGTTAATGCTGCACTTGGAGCTGTCAGAGCTCTCATTCCCACTGTAACTGCTCATTTATTTTCACTTCAAAACTTAATTAATCTCAACTTGAAATTACAATTAGTTTAATTTTATGATTTAAATGTGCTGCTTTGACCATTTTTGGGGTGTTGTTTAGAAATAAGATGTACCAAAGACGGACACAGGCAGGAATATGAAAAGCCAATATTATCACATATTGATCAATACATGTGCATAAAAATTCTGACAGTGAGGGAAAGTAGGACTTTCAGGATTTTTTGTCTCTCAGTCGAGAAATGACTTGTAATTGCTTGTGTGATCTGTGGTGGATGTTAAAGCTCCGAAAGAAGCTCCCAAAGATGAGAGAAGAAGTTGGAGAACATCTACCGTTTTGTTGCCAATGTGAAGATAGCCGGGGAAGGCTGTTTGAAAATGTCTTCAAACATTTCGCACATACAGCACGTGCTCAGATCAACTTTAAACCAGCCGACCTCGCATAAACACTGGATACTAGTTTCTCTTAAACACTGGCACTTTAGCAGCTGGACAGATGTCAGTGTTAGCGAGGATACAACGACACAGCAGTTGATGCTTGTTGTGGCGTGTTATAAGGAGGAGGCAGTTTGAACATGTGTTGTTGTGAATCTTAGATCTGAACCAGTCTTTAAACTTTTATCATCCAAAGAGATAACAAAGCAGAGCAAACAAAGAGATTTTTGATGTCTGAAGACATCAAAAGACGTTTGACTACATGTGAGGAATGACTGCTTTACTGAATTTGAAAGCATGTGTAAACATAATCAGTATTCTGTTAACAGGGTAGCACACAAACACCTGTTGGAAGGCTGAAGCTCTTTGAATGCTGTGAAGGTGCAGGGAGGAAACAGTTCAGCTACATGGTATAGGTCAGGTTGTGTGTGTGCTGTGTGTGTGTGACACTTTTCATTAAACTATTAAAATAACAAAATTTTAAAAAATAAAATTAAAAAATAAAAATAAATGTTAATGAAATCATTTTAGGGGCCACCTGAGAGTTGAAAACTAAACTTATTCAGGCACACACCACTGAAGAGACAAGGTGATGTGAAGGATAAAAGCAGAGGAGAAGACAGTGACTTCATGTGGTGCAGATAATCCACTGTAATAATCCACCCATGATTTGAACGTTGCCATATTGCAGATGGCAAAACTGTTGTGCCTCAATTACATTGGGTGCTGTATAGAAAAAGTGAAAGTGATGTGAAGACATGGCACACTCCCACACCAAGCTGAGCTCATCATTATCTGACAGAGACTCTGAGCAGCTACAGTTTTCAATGTGTGGTCCTGTATGAATATGACATGTTTTGCTACGACAGCTCTTTATACCGAGAGATGCTTTCTGATATCCATCAACTTCTGAATCATGGCCGTTCTAATTAGGGATCGTTAGGACTCTCTGTCTCTGTGGCAGAGAATGCAACACACTAAATATCAGCTAATATCATGGCAGAAACAGTGCGAGTCTGTTGAAGCTCCTCCACTGTTAAATGAATATTGACAGCTTTAAAGCCAAGATATTCAAATATCTTTCGGTGAAGTCTAGACTTGACTTAGCATTCTCCCCCCCAAAAAAAATAAAAATTAAAAAAAAAAATGCTTTGATATAGAGACAGATACGTGGGTCAAAGTCTCACAAAAACTGGTCTACAGGTGGAAGTCATTTAAAGAACAAAATTAGACAAACTGAAGAGAAATGCAGTTGCCAGGAAGCACAGATCTTGAATCTGGGAAACACACCATGAAGGCAGACATTAATGCTGTATCTTGATTGGGGCGGAGAAGCACACAGGAGTCAGACTGAACTCCAAATCCCAGAGATTTAGTCAGAAACTCCACAAGCTGAGAAAAGTGAACACAGAGAGAAAAAAAATCAGCTCCTTCTCCCTTAAGGTGTTGAGTTTATGCAGGATGCAGTTATGGTTACGGGATGAGGCCACTTCAGATGGTCTGTGTTGGTCCCTGCCAGGGAGATTATCCCCTGCTGTGAAGCTTCACTGGAAGTAAATGTAAATCACAGCCTGGTGGACTCAGTGGTAGCCTATAAGCACTGGTGCCTTGATCATTAATTATATACACTTTGATTATCTTATGATCCAATTTGAGGGTCATTACTGCCTGCCTGTCACACATGAGAGATTTATGAATCATTTTACTTGTTTTTAAAGCCGTTAAAGGTTTAACATTTTCACTGTGTTTTCCAGACTGCCCTCTTAGGTTATGCAGTGCAGGATTGCTCAGTTTTGCTAAATTTTGTATATTTTGGTGTTATTCTTCTTATTCTTTTTGCCTTTAATTGATAGGATAGTTGAGAGCTACAGGGAGACAGATAGAGAGGGAATGACCCACATAAAAGGGCCTCCAGATTCGGGATTTGAACAAGGGCCGGCCGCATCGAGGACTCCTGCCTCCACACACGGGGCGTCTGCTAAACACACCGAGCCACGCGGCACCCCGAATGTTGCTGAATTTAAAAAATAATTATTAAAAGTTTGGGGCGACAGTCTTTTATGCACCCAAGGTTTCAGACAGACTCCCACTACAAATTAAACAAAAACTTGTATTGATAGTTGATCTTACATTATATTGGCAATGCTTTTACTTGATGCATTTCTATTCTTTCTATTCTCTATTCTTATAATGTTTTTTAAACAGTTTTTATATTGCTTTATTGCCTTTTTTATTTATCATATGGGTCTTTATTTCTGGCTTTTATCTGCGTTTTTGATTTTTTTTTCTTCTGTAAAGCACTTTAAGCTGCAGTTGTGTTTAAAAGGTGCAATTGAAATAAAGGTTATTCATAACATGAACCTACTAGAGACAGAGAATCACACTCTAAAACATAAGAATATGACTAAAATGGTTAACACCATTAACCATTTCCTGTTTTACACAACTCACAATTCATGTTCTCTTGTAAAAACATCGAATTCTATCATTACTACACTATCATCCAAAAATGTCCTTGAAATGATGGAATCACACTGGGGATCAAAATCTGAAAATGAATAAAAAAAAGTGTTTGTGTGTGAAAACACTACGGAAATGCATTTCTGTGCCAGTCCATAATGTTATAGCACAGCAAACACTGCAGTTCTTCCTCCATTAACTTGCCTTTGAGAGTTAATGGAATCTAGGCTGTTTTTTCTCCCTTCCAGTTATTGACCAAAAGCTCACTTAATCAATTCCAGGAAGAGTTAAGAGCTCATCTTACAATTTGGTTCATGTTCCTTAGGAAAAACAAAGTCAGAGCTTCTGCTACAGCCCGGGATGAGCCAAACATTGAACTAAAAGGTTTTGATGTTTTATATATTTGCTGTCCCTTTCTGCTGTCCCTCTGACATGAATTTCAAAATCACACAGTGCACGTAAGAGCACATATCAAAACTGAATTATTCAGCACACATCAAACGGCTTGGTGTTCTGGGTGGATAGACAATCACAGGAGTACAGGCATGCTGACATTGATCTGTCAGATATAATCTATGTATTACACTCTACATCAAACAGAATTAAATTGACTGTTGAATTAAAGGGCGAGTTCAGTGTTGAGACTGTTGTATGGAGTCTCCCCACACTCCTGGCATGTCTACAGTGTAACAGCCATCTGTAAACAAGTACTCGCATCCTGCATTAAGCCCATTATCACCAGCATAGCTGGCCTGCAAATCTTATCAGGGGAGTCCTACACTCCCCAAGTCAGGGATGTTTGAGAGATACCATTTAGTTGTGTGCATGCATCATTATCAGAATGCGCCTTGTCGGCACACCATCTCCAGGAAACAGGCATTAGCAGTCGAAATGAGATTAGAGTGAGCAAAAAGCATCAGAGACAGAAAGGACACACTGACAAGCGGAGAGATTAGGGAACCCTGAACAGAGGCTGCTTACACAAAGGTAGACTCTGAGTTAGCTTACATCTTAAGAATAGACTCCAGTTCCACATCTGAGTTCTTCCACTGCACAAAGCTGTTGACTTAAAGTATGTAATCTGAACAAATCAAGACTCTTAAACATAAAACACAAAACAAAAGGCAACTAAAAGGAGACGTCCAAATACATGACGGTGATTTAGCTGTGCACTTCAACAATGCATGCAGTGGACAATTAAAGAAAATAAAAAATAACATCCAAATCTTGTTGTCTTACCTGCGCTTGCTTTTCTATTGAAAACTGATGCCTTCATTACACGGTGCAACTCAAAAAATTCAGTTGGTGATTTGGGTTTATTATGCTACCAGCCTCTCATGTAGCCTTAAGACTAGCCTCAAGCAGAGACGAGAGCAGAGATGTGGAGATCATGTAAACTCGAGTCTTTGTAATTCCACACCCTCACGTTTTTGTTTTTTCAACAGGCTGAGAATCAGTGAGTGAAAGTGTAATCTGTGAATAAAAAACACTTGCTTTAATTCAAGAACATACATTTGTAAATAAAATAAAATAAAAATGATGACAATATACACAATGGTAAAGGGTTATGTTATGTTGTCTGTTTAAAATGTATTTTAATCATTATAATCTAACATATCTACATAGTCATTGTGGTAACATGTGCCAGTTCAGTAGTCAACTTAAGATCAGTCAGCGTATTAACAATGAAAGGTAAAAATGTAAAAGTTTAAAAATGCGAACAAAACAAATAAACACCAATAGTCAGGACCTTAATCAGGCTCTGTTGCATTATGTCTTAGGTCTTAACAAAGCCACCAAGTTCTAATTTTTAAAAGCAGAAATGGCATTATCTGCAGGTGATCACATTTTTGCCAAAAACTACAAGTTTTGTTCAG
>OMNW01006852.1:0-11057 GCA_900303245.1 Selene dorsalis | reverse complement strand
CTTTTTTTGCCTGAAATAACTGCAGTATGAATGGAAAGCATGAGCAACATCCAGAATACTGGGGGTATTTAAACATCAGCCCGAGTGAAGATGTCAGAGAGAGCAGCACCGTTTGCTGACAAGAAGAACAAGTTCTCTGGTGTAGGAAGCCTTACCGCCACATACTGGACCGGAGTGGGACACTAGAGACAAAATTGGCCGCGATTAAATAAAATTACCACATTAAAGGGACAGTGTGTAACTTATTTGGCTTTTTATTCACAAAAATCAAATATCGCTTTCATAAATACGTCTTTACCGAAGTCTAATCACAATCACATACAAATGAAACTTTCTTATAGCTTAGAATGAGTTGTTTACAAATACATAAGTGGTGGTGCACCCAACCGAAGCTGCCATGTTGCATCGCCATCTTTCAATACGGTAGCTGAAAGGGGACAAACTTGGTGAGCGCCGCTCATTTTGTTAAATAAACAGACAGCTCCAGTCCGAATGTAGCCGCTTACGGAGCTAACGGAGCTAACAGCATTAATGGAGCTAACAGCATTAACGGAGCTAACAGCGCTAATGGCTTCACGGAGTTAACAGGTACTCGCTGATACCGATGCCGGCATTTTCAGCAGTATTGGAGTCATTTTCGATGCTGGTTTCAGAATCAGAACAACTCTACAATCAGGAATGAAACACTCCTAACCTCTCACTGATAACCTACAACATATGTAATATGGTTTACATCTTCACCTCATCACTTGATGATCCTGAACTACTCCCAGTCGTCTCAGTCGTGGAAGACACCATTTTGTCCTCAGAGGACACCGTCACTGTGCCGACGGGAGGGGTGAGCGTGAGAGAGCGAGTGAGCGCTGCAATCTAGAATCTGAACGCTAGATGCCACGGTTTCCTTCCCATTTTACACACTGGACCTTTAAGGTTACTGTTTGTGTTTGTTCTGTGGGGTTAGTGGAGTAAAGTGAGTGTGTGAAGTCAAGGCTCAAGGCTCAAGTTCAGTCTTCTATCACTTCATGTAGACTAAAACTAGGATAAAACTGCTTTATTGTAAGTTGTCGAAGTCTTTGTTCTGAATTATTTTTTTCTTTCTTTAAGTATATTTTTTGGGGCTTTTTGCCTTATTTGATAGGGGTCAGATCAGTTACATAACACCCTGCCAGCAGATAAATAATACACTGCAGGTCTTCCTCACAGACTCCACTGATTAATAATTCAAGTCTGAAACTTTTTAAATCTGATCCATTGTTGGCTGAAGTGATGTTCATGTTTTATTTGAAGTCACTTGCACTCACATCAGTAAAAGAAAATAAATGAAGAAAAGAAGAAACACAACAATCTTCAAACTTAAACAAATAAAACAGATGGTTTATCGGTTGTTTTTCAGCCTGCAGTCAAAATTGAGGGCAGATACTGTCAAAAAGAGTCACTGTATCAGTCAACATGCCCTCTGCTGTTCAACTAAAAAGAAACAATGGCTTCACTGAAGAGGTTCACATTTGATAAAATATCTCAACTCAAGATCATGCTACCTTTTCCAGAACTTTCAGATTCACCCCACAATCTCCCTGACAAATAGCTCATCACATGACATATTCTATCAGTAGTTTAACTACAGAACTTTAGAATCACAGTGAAACATGGCTCTGCTGAACTTGGTTCCAGGTCAGTTATGTCAGAGTTTTGTTGAACTGTGTGTTTTTTGTCCCAGGTTTGATCCTGCAGATGTGAAGCCTGAACTCCTGAAGACCAAGAAAAGTGCCCAGCATCTCATCATTCCTAAATACTTGAGGCAGGATAAAGCCTGTTTTTAATGTTAACCAGCAGTGGAAAGTAAGTACCAACAACTCAAAGGTTTTGTGAATTACATGTATGGATGAGTTAATGGTTCAGTTGGTAACTTATATTTAATCATATTTGCTGGAACTGTCGCTATATCCTGATTAGGCAGAGGTAGAGGGCAGAGGTGAAATTTCCAACCAAGTCGCGGACTTTACTTTAACTTTCATCGACTTACCAACTGTAGCTTTAAGCTTGTTAATCCAACAGATAGCACCATGTCAGTTTTGATCCAGATCCCCTCCTTGGTGTGACAGATCTTATCTTACCTTAGTTTGACCTCTGCCTACACCACCACTTTATCACTGGATGGGTCTTTATTCTTGATGCTGCATCATATTCTCAATGTGGTGGAACTTCATATATTCAGTCTAACATTCGATCATGCGATCATGATTGACTGATGAGTGGAAATGAGTGCTGTAGCGTTAGACATTTCTGCAGCAGTCTATTGTTAACACAGTCACCAAAGTGGTTATCTAACATCATCTAGTGGCTGATATTCACAGGAGGAAAAGAACACACAGCCAACGTCTCTTTTGTCTGGGAACTCACTGACCGTTTATTCTGCGCATGCTCACAGCAACATCCTAGTGGCAGGCACACCTGTTCTCATGTGACGTCACTGCGTGGTCTATTTAACATGGCTTTGCTACTCATATGATCAAATATCATCACATCATGAGCTAATGACTCATGAGTGCCAAGCTATTAAAATGGAGCATTCTAACCTTTTTATCCTGTTCTATAAACATTAACATGCATGTACTCCAAACTTTAGAAAGTAAAGACACACATACAGTTTATAGGCTACTACATACTAAACTGTACCAGATGGGTTCACAGACTTGAAACCTGTCCTACCTAGCGTGTAGCATGTTGATTCTTATTAAGGTTTCTGTTACACAGCTGTAGAAGAACTGTGACTGGGTAAATGGTCTAAAATAGGCAAGTGAACAATAGTCAGTGAGGAATTATTCTGAATAATAACTATAAATATTGCTTTTGTTCCAGGTCTGGACAGGTTTGACTTGTGGATGTGTGACTGGCAGCCTGGCTGCCGCCCTGCCTCCAGATGAATGAGGAACACTCCAGGACACAGAGACACAGCTGATACAGGTCAGAGGTCACCTTCACTGTCAGGACACAGCTTATTAACATCTACATTTAACCTGCACACAATCCATGGAAGAAGCATTGTTTGTGTTGTTTTAATTTCTTTCTCGTCATTTTTTTTATTTATGAATTTTGTATATTTTTTTGTGTATAATCAATTGGAGTTGAGTTCACTCAGCAGGAAACCTTGCTCTGGGCAGTGTCCTTGGGCAAAACACTGAACCCACACTTATCCCCTGATGTGTGCATTGGGTGTGTGAGTGGACTGAGTGACTAGAGCACTATATAAGTGCAAGTCAGTTCACCATTTGTTCTGCCTGTCTCGCAGCAGAGCTGTCTTCTTGACTTCTCCCCAGGAGTTTAACTGAGAAACGAAAAAGTCCTTGTGCATAGTGAAGAGGGCTAAAAACTCTTAGTAAAAGAAATCTTTTCAACATGGTTCATCCTTACTTTTCATTTAAAAAGGTCCTAAAGCGTTGGTTTTAATATTTTAAGTGGTGCAGGAACCCTGGGTCAGTACATCCACAGAACTGTAACAAACCTTCCTCAGACTTGCTTTGTGCTGGAAGACCTGGCAGATGCTTCAGGATTTTATATAGTGAAAATAAATTTGAGGGTGTGGCTGTTGCAGAATGCTGTATTCCCAACAGGAAGTGCCTTTAGCTCCAATGTACATTGGCCACTTTGCCTCACACTTGCTGTCCTGCTCCCCATGCCACAGTGGGCTTTGGGGTCACGTTTATGAATGAGTAGGTTGGTGCAGTCTGCCTCAGTACACAGGGTTTTTAGGAGGACTGAAGAAAAACCAGTTTATGATCAGAGCTGCTTTGTGGT
Source organism: Selene dorsalis (assembly GCA_900303245.1). Taxonomy (NCBI): domain Eukaryota; kingdom Metazoa; phylum Chordata; class Actinopteri; order Carangiformes; family Carangidae; genus Selene; species Selene dorsalis. The sequence continues at coordinate 7,262 of OMNW01006852.1, read as the reverse complement.
GAAGCAGTGTAGGTCTCCTTGACATGTGCATTCTACAGATTATCATCGGCTGCATCAATACAGAGCCATTCCTCCACCTTCATTCTTTCCATTTGCTCAGGTGTCTGGCTGCTTGTACTGCAGTTCATCACACTTGTCATACAGGGAGTCAATCTTGTAGTGTTTATTTTAGCCCCAGCTCTGCACCCAGGACCATAATCTGAAATAATCTGAGTGGTGGAGGCAAACAAGCCCAAGGTGGTGATATTTGTTTTGGTTCTACCAGAAAGTTGTAATCTGTGCAAACGATTTTAAACATGCTTTCTTTTCTCCTCAGGGCATGCAGGTGTTTCTGCAAATATGATGAAGAAAAAGAATCCCCATAAGTGAGTTTAATTCATCATGACCAGAGTAACCTCACTCATCTCTAGCAGATCATCTTGACTGTTTTTTTTATGTCACTGTGAAGGAAACACAAGAGCAGCCTGGGTCCCACCACCAAAGTTTTGTCACAGCCTCGACGCAACATTGTCGGCTGCAGGATTCAGCATGTGTGGAAGGAGGCAGGAGGCCACGTGGTCTGGAAAGGAACGGTGCTCGATCAGGTAGTGAGGAACAAATGGAGTCTTGGGACAGTATTAACCATTTAACCGTTATCAGTTACATGATTAAAACTACAAGTTTACATTCTGTCTACATACACCTATGCTGTGCTCTGCTACACCTGTTTTCAGCAAACTAACAGGTGTGTTGTTTGAATACATGATTAAACGGGGGAAAGGATATAGATGCAAGCAAATAAGTGCATCATCTGTATGTGTTTGAACCAGGTACCAGTGAACCCGGCTCTTTACCTGATAAAGTACGATGGTTTCGACTGTGTTTATGGTCTGGAGCTTCATAAAGATGAGAGGGTTCAGGGGCTGGAGGTGCTCCCCGACAGACTGGGTAAGGCTGACCACATGCTAAATGCTAATAACTCTGCTAGTTAGTGCTGGGGGATGTCAGTAACATGTTAAGAACATGCTAATACCAGGATACACACTTCTGATTCACTAACAACATGACTTCAATTCTGGCACTACCATCTGGTTCCCAACCTGTTTTCCTTGAAGCCCCCCCTGCTGGTGTCAAAGACAATCCAGCCCCCACCCATTCACAAACCCTGCCTGCACAAACGCATCAAAATAATAATTTGATAAAATAAACAGTGGGTGTGTTATCGGGAGTTTTAAATTTTCATATGCACAAATATAATTCTGATAACCTTATAACCTCACAACAGATAAAGCTCTGTGGACACCCTGAGATCTCTCATGCTCCCCTGAGGGGGGCCCGGACCCCAGGTTGGGAACCAATGATCTAAACAAACTTGTCTAATTAGTGGTAATGATGAATAACACTAGACAAGTAGTCTCCATGTTTTGTCTGTAGTTTTGCTCTCTGGTGTGCAATGACTGTCCTTAGTGTTAACTTGGTATAGATTTCTATTAGTATTTAGGATTTATATTTATATATGAATATTTATTTTGATCCTTGTAGCTAAATCCCGTCTGACGGACGTCAGCCTGGCAGACACCATGATCGGTAAAGCAGTGGAGCACATGTTTGAGACGGAGGAAGGTCCAAAGGAGGAGTGGAGGGGGATGGTTCTGGCCCGAGCTCCCATCATGACCACATGGTTTTACATCACCTATGAGAAAGACCCAGTCCTGTACATGTACCAGCTGCTGGACGACTATAAGGAAGGAGACCTCCGCATCATGCCAGACTCCAGTGAGTCATCTTTTTATTCAACAGAGGGGGGGTAATACTATGACTATACTTATTAGTAGCAAGTTCCAGGCATCCCATGACCCACATGACTGAGAATCTGCACACTACAGACTACATCTGTTCCCTCGGTGTGCCTTGAGCATTGAATTATATCTGGGTAGTTGTTTTATCCATTTTACAGGAATCTGACTGGAATTAATATCATTGAAATGGAGAAAAACTGATGTTTAATTGAATTATTCTAATTTAATTAGATAATAAAAACATAAATCCTACTTGAAAACTAACAGAATGAGTTTAATTCTCATGTAATACCCAAAAAGAAGAGAACACTTCTGATACTCTGTATCAGCCAGATCACCCAGGACGAGGGATTATAGCAGAGATCATGGCTGTTATATTCTGGGACATAGTTAGTATGTTTTTTATTAACTGGTTTTATTGCTCTTGTTATTGTTGTATTTCTTAAATTTGGTCTTTCTCCATCTTCGCAGATGACAGCGTCCCAGCAGAGAGGGAGCCTGGTGAGGTGGTGGACAGCCTGGTGGGCAAACAGGTGGAGTACGCCAAAGAGGACGGCGGCAAACGAACCGGCATGGTCATCCACCAGGTGGAGGCGAAACCCTCCGTCTACTTCATCAAGTTCGACGACGACTTCCTCATTTACGTCTACGACCTAGTCAAAACTTCATAAACTCAGCTGATGTCCTGAGCCACTCCCCCACGACAGAAACTAAATGCAGCTCATTTGATCCAGTGCTCGTCCCTCAGTCCATCAAACACAAAAACAAACTCAGAAAAAGTGTTTTTTTTTGCCGCATTAGAGCATGGAACGGATTCTTTTTGAGGGTGCTGGGTTTAAGTTAAGTTGAAGCGTTTTATCCACGACCAACTTCGATTCTTAGAAGAGATAAATCAATCTTGTTTTTACGCCACACGTCCTCAACTTTTTGAAGCCCCTAGATAGTTGAATGGAAAAAAAGAAAGTTTTTCCAAATCACTCTTTATAATCTTACCTTTTAAACAACATCTAAAGAAACTAACCCTTCAAAATCATTGTTAGAGTCTGATTTCATCCAGTGCACTGGATGCAGTGGAAAACGTTGGACTTAGTTATATGTGTCACAATGAAGATGTAAATGAAAAATCTCTTCTGTGCTAAAAAGCGTGATGAGAATGATCAGGAGTGACCGGCAACACGGAAATGATGAAACTCAAAAGTCTCATAAAATTTCTAGTCATGTTTCCATGAACAAATCTAGCTGCAGAAAGTGACTCTGTGACTGATTGTGGAGCTGGTGGCAGGGGCTTTAAGAAGACAGCTTGGGAGAAGGTGAATTCTTGAACTAGAAAAACAAATACATGGTATCATGATGACAAGAATGAGCTGGTGTTTGTTTTTTGGGACATTTTGAGTGAGGAACAAAAGAAAACAGCTGAGTCTAAGGATTATAAGGATGGGATCACTTCAGTGTGGGAGCCTATTTCTTACAGGAAAAAAAATAGACCAGTGGTAAGAAATGACAAAACAAACGTACTAATGGAAAATCAACATTATGAGACATGAAGTCAAAATTGCAACAAAACAATGAGGTCGTTAAAACACTAAAGGAAGACAAAAAGTGGAATTATATCTGTTTGAAGTTTGACCTCCTCAAGATTTTACTTCTCTTCATTTTTATGTTCGATCACGTTACTTTGACGTCATGATGTTTAAGTAGTAAAACTAAATTTGCATTCCAAACGTCCTTCAATCAAACTTTCAGTAAGTCATTTTTGTGATTTTATGTTAACTAAGATTTATTTTTTTCTCTGGTGGAAATGAGCTTCTGTACGACTGATGTCCAGAAGACAAGGAGCGGAAGGAACCAGACTAAATTAAACTAGAAACATCTGCAGGTCGATGGACTAACACCTGAAAAGAATCAAAAAGTCTTTTTGAAGTATTGGTTGATGAGAGTGGGATTCTGTTCCACTGCTACAGAGCTAAATGAGACAGATGGCTTCATCACATTGTGCAGTTTCTATAGGCTCCTGTTCTCCATTTTCAAATGAGCACTGATGATGGTCAGCAAATCTTCATCTAAAGGCATCTGCAGTTAAAACTGTTAGTTTTTTTTTTCCTTTTGCTTTTATCATTGCCAAACACCCTTCCTGTTGTGAAGTTGTTTGATGTTAAGGACAATCGGACAGCTCTCTTGTGTTTTCACTAAAGCCTTTGGAATTGCTGTTGTGATGTCTTTTCTAAATCATTTGTGAAGGAAGGACAGAAGAACAAAGCTGAAGGACCGGCCCTGGTCCTTTCGGTTTTTGACGGTTTTATGTTTACGTTGAATTGTTTGTTTCAGATCGACAAGCACTCAGATGTGCAATTTCATGAGTTCTCTCCACAGCGCAGTGATGTGTTCTCTGTCAGGTGTGAAAACACTGAGGATTGTGGAAGCTGAGAAAGAGCTGAAAGGAATAATCTCTGGACAGTCGACGGCTGTGTTGGACGGTGACATCTGAACTGACAAGAAAAACTCATCTGATGCAGCAACACCATCGAGCTGTGTGCGGAAGGCTTCGGTGAGATGCTCAGCACTGGAAGACTGTGTTTTCAGATGATAACCGTGTGTCAGTCGATGACTTTTTGAGAGGTGTGACTTTCTCTGAACCTTCTGAAGAACAGTGTCTGAGAGAGCCCGTGAAGATGATGTGGTCCTCTCCACAGCGTTTATGCAGTAAGAGCGAACACAGTCGTTGTGTTCAGCGTGTGAAGAGATTAAGAAGCAAAGACAAAGTTTAAACCTTCTTTTCACTTTATTGGGATTTACTCAAGACTGAAGGGTTTTCATGGACGTGTGTTCTCTGATGGGGTACTTGGGGTTTGTGGGTAAACGGCTAACAATCCTCAAAGAGCCTTGATCAACGTTAAAGTGAAATGGTGATTATTGTCAGTCTGGTTTTTGATGTTAAACCTTTAGCTGGTAATTGCTACCTGTCAGGTGAGGTTTTTGAGCAGTGCACTGTGGGGTATTGTCTCTAACCAATCGGATTGCTCGGCTGAATAGGTGCAATGAACAGGTTTCCATGTAAAACCCTCAGTCTGTGTGGTTCCTGCGATGTGATTGGTTGCAGAGGCAGATTACAGCTCTGATGCTTAAACAGTCGGACTCTTCCAGGGATCCGAAGGTTTCTGCACTTGTGTATTTTTTTTCTTTAACAAGAATCATTATTGTGATCATCTCAGCAGGCACAATGTGATTCATGAGAAAACCCATCACCACAAAGACTCGTTTCACAGCGAAGGTTGTGTTCAGCTCCGCCGGTTCACTTCACTATTTTAACGAGAACAAGATTATTGATGTTTATGTTGGCATGACGTTGGCCTTCTTTCATCCTTCTGCCTTGTTATTGCTTTTGTATGTTTCCAAATGTATGTTAATAATTTTTATCGCTGATGGAAAACCGCTAATGGCTCGGAGTGCTTTGTTTTCTTTACACCACAGTTCACCTTCACAATTTGATATGAGACCGTTCAGCAGGTTGGAGGCCTGAAACCAATATCATGTTTCAGTATAGGAACATTATGAATCAAGGTTGTAATCATTCAGTAACCACAGAATATTTTAGGAATCTTTGTCAGAAACATTTGTCAGGTTGTTTTATATAGTGCCAATTCACAACAGAAGTGATCTTAAGGCACTTAACAAATAGAGAAGGTCTAAACTGTCTCTTCATAATAGTATTTATAGAGACCCAACAAGAGCAGCAAAACTTGCTTGTCAGAGGTAGAAACCTGGAGCAGAAGCAGACTCAGGGTGGGTGGACATCTGTCTCGATTGGTTGGTTTAGACAGGAGGAGAGAGAGAGAGATACAGTAAGTACTGACAAAACCCAATGAAACTAATAAAAAAAATATAGTACAACTTTGCTGTAGGCATTAGACAAGATCTCACAGATGATGGTGGTTCACACAGAACTGCAGAAGAACTACAAGAGGAGAGGAAGGGGAGAGAGAGAGAGAGAGAGAGAGAGAGAGAGAGAGACAGAGGCTTGCAGCCTGGCACTCGTGATTAAAAGAGGAAAGAATTAGTAAGGATGATGATGATCAGTATTACAACCTGATCTAAACCATAAGTAATGAGTCAAACTGAGACTGAGGTCATTTACTGCAGGTTGGGTGAGAACAGGCACAAAGCCTGAGCTGTAGGAACTAAGGGCTAATTAAAGGTTAACACATAAAAATGTGTGTTCAGTTTGGCTTTGAAGCCTGAATGGAGTCAGCTGTCCTCAGTGGGGAGGACGTTCTACAGCAAAGGAGTCTGATAGGAAACAGCTCTGCAGCACCTGAAGCCTTTTTAATGTGAAGCACCGTGGAGCTGATGTTACTCACCTGTCTGCCAGGAGCACAGCAGAGAAAAAAGAAAGAAAAGAAGTGATTTCACTGAAGAAACATTGTGGAGTGAAAGTTGTTTCCCTTGAAAAATGAAGACAAGCACAAAATGAAGGCTCTGTTACACACAAGTTCCTTATATTTGGACCCAAATAGACTTGAGTGAGTCACTTTCTGCTCCCTGGTTCACTGTAATGCAACCAGCACACAGCTGATGCTGTTCTTCTCTATGGCAGGTCCAGATGTGAGCAGTAAAAGAGTGTGTCACCAGTGTTTCAGGTCAATCTCTCAGGAAGAGGAATAAGTGTGACGATAATATTGTGTTATTAACTGCTGTCAGCCATATTGCCTCCATGCCCAGTGTGTCGTGCTGTTGTAGACTCTACTGCCTCCTGCTGGTCAACCTTCCAAACAGACATTAGAAGAGCTCAGGATATGATTGTTTCACTGTCAGCTCCAAGTCACATTATTCAGATTCAAGCACAAACAACAGCTCTTTTCCCCAGGAATAAATATGAGATAAGATAAAATAAAGTGCACATGACACATGTATGAATGGGATTTAAAAGTTAAACACAACCAAAATACTACAATAATATCTAACAAGTGCAATGGCAGTATAAAGCTCTTATAAGCAAATGGTGCCTCTCTCTCTCTCTCCCTCCTACTTTTCATCAATAGACTTCAGAATCCTTCTACTTACCTATAAGGCTCTTAATGACAAAGCTCCATCCTATCTGAAAGACCTTATCACTCTGTACTGTCCTGCTAGAGCACTTCGCTCCCAGAATACAGCTCTGTTAGTGACTCCCAGTGTCTCTAAAAACAGACTGGGAGGTAGAGCCTTAAGTTACTGGGCTCCTCTACTGTGGAACCAGCTCTCTCCATGGGTCAGAGAGGCAGACACTCTCTCTACATTTAAGTCTAGACTTAAAACTTTCCTCTACATCAGAGCTTTTAGTTAGGGCTGGCTCAGGTAGCCCTGACCCATTTTATAGCTACGCTGCTGTAGGCTTAAACTGCTGGGGGACACATCAGGTTACATAGAGCCCTCTCCTCTCCTCTCCTCTCCTCTCCTCTCCCTCTCCTCCTCCTCTCCTCTCCTCCTCCTCCTCCCTCTCCTCTCCTC
>OMNW01006849.1:99120-112892 GCA_900303245.1 Selene dorsalis | reverse complement strand
TACTCAAGAGTCAGTAGGAGGCGTCTGCTCTGGGGCACACACCTGAGCCCTGTTACGCCACAGCTCCAAACAACGGCCATCTGCTGCTGCTACATGTCAGTTCAGCACCTCACAGGACGTTCCCTAACTTTACACATGGATTATCCCCTTATACTTACCCAAACCACACCAAGCTACAGTCACTGCTCACCTTGACCACACGCTGCATATGTAACAACCAACACAGAAAGCATCTCTTGCCCTGACCTGACCCACTCATTTTCAATCAAACCAGCCCCGATGTATTTGTGTAACATGATCTGCAGTTTCCCACCAGCAGCAGCTCCTCTGAGAAGAGGCAGCCTATGTTTTGTGCCAAGGTAGATTTCTTTTTTTGGGGGGGAGAGGGAGGGGATTTTCAAAGGCACTATTGATTCTTAAGTCTGACTTATTGGTGATGGTAGTAGCTGCAGCATCCCTGTTAATGGTAATCAATCATTGAGCTTGAGTTTCAGTATCGAGTAAAGGCCACGCCGAGTGGTGACTGTTACCTCCAGGAGTCTCCTCAGCGTCGTCATCGTGACATCTGCCTCAGTGACCTACAAATATTGTGGTCAGAAAGATATCGGATCTCTTTTAAAGTAAACATGATACACAATAACACATCATCATTGGCTACGCTGACACAGCGGGATGAAGGCACATATGCAATCTCCTTGATAATAAGTTAACTGGTAGAGTTAACAGATAATAACATTTACATTATTGGTAATTGATCATCTGATAGCCATTGTTATTTGGTTTAAATGCCAATAGTTAGTGACAAATTATTTCGCAGCAACTTTAGGTTAAAGATGACATGAAACATTTACTGTCCACTAACCTTCATTAACTCACTTATTTATTTGCATATATTCAGTGAAGGAGACACAGACAAGGACATTTTGTCTCACCATATGCTAATATACTCAGTCTGTGCATGTTGTCATTCTGCACTGGAGATTGTGTTTTGCGAGTGGCCTCTTTCTAAAATAGAAAACTTGAAATAGGCAATCTCACTCGGTGTGGGAGTTTCTCTGCTTCTATGTTGTTTTGTTTTCCTTTTATTACTTCTTCATTTCACCTTATCAGAACAGCACAGAACACCCAACATGTGCAAATTGTTTCTAAATGTCCAGAACCTCTGTTGTCATAGCAATGTTTTATGTGAACAGACCGCTGCGGTTCATGTCCGCCAGCAAGTAACCTGCTGTATTAAAATTAACATTCAGCTTCGCCCCCCCAATTTCCCCAATGGGATAAGATATATTTTTTTAAGCTTTCCACCTCTGCCTCCCATCCTCAGCCTCAGGGGCTGTGATCCACCTCGACTTGTGCCACCTGTGTATTTGCACGCTGTGGATGAGGCATAAATCTTTTGTATATTATAATGATCGGTCATGATGCCTGAGAGGTTTTGCTGTATTCAGTCTCTATAATTGACGAAAATTTTATTTCTGACTAAAATAGGAAGTACAAAAGGGAGTTAACTGGACGTGACTGGATTAACATTCGTGCTCCTGTCACATACCTTCCTGTAATGACCTGTTACTGATACGATTATCTGCTTTAATACTGATGTGCTATGACGGGTGACGGGTTAATGACCTTTCAGAAAAACCCAGGTTTTGTAAAATGACAGCCTATCAGTCAATAAACCCCACTCCACGGTGCTTTTACTTCTCCATTGACAGGCTACATTTTGTGCCTCCAGTGCCACCTACTGCTGTGAATATTCACCCAATTAAGTTTCAACAGAGTTCATACAGAAACAACCAGAAAAAATAAGATGCAACTGTTTTGACAGACGTTTTGGACAGACTACATTTTGTTTTTTCCCCACATCTGACATTTTAATGATAGAAACGGTTGAATTCCATTAAGCTGCTTTAGGTTCATTCTCCAGGTGTTCATGTTGGTTCAGTTATAGCTTAATGGACACTTGAACAAAACAGAGCTATTTTGAGTTATTTTTAACACCTGTCTCTTGTGAAAAGGCCTACTCATATTTATTGGATTGTACCAGATCTAATGGAAATTATGTTTTTGAAGGACTTATGCATTTCTAACATTGGTTTCAGGCTTTATTTTCAGTGCCAGATACTGAAGAAACCATTTTGTTCCTTTTGTATTTTAAAGTTATTATGGCAAATTTTATATTCCACATACTGTTTTTATGTATTTGGATTTAAATCAACACATCTGATCATCCTCACTGAGCTGATACCTGCAGAGAAAAGAAGTGATCCAGAAGAGAAACTGGCACTTGGTTATCTGCAGGTATTCAGCCCAGTCTGCAACGTGTCTCCATTAATCACGACATTCTCACGTTGATCTTTTTAAAGACTTTAATTTGCAAAGTTCCATAGTGACTATTTTCACTTCTTCTTCTCAACGTCCTGCTCGGCTGCCTCCTTGGCTCTCTTGGCACGGATGCCGAAGAGACGAGCATTGGCGCGGGCCATACGCAGGCTGGCGAAAGCCTTGAAGTTCTTCTCATCCTCAGAGATAACCCGGGCCTTCTCCTTCTTGTGCACCTAAAGAGGAGAGAAAGATGGTTGTCATCACACAACTCTTTCCTTCAGTGGTTTAATTAAAGTCCAGTTAGTTTAATGTGAACCTATATGAAAATGTAAGTATAATTTTTTGGACTCTTTTGCAACAATTTAGTTTTTCTAGCTTCAGTTCTAAAAAAGCAGTCATCAGAAAAAGGGTTCAAACGTTTCATCAAAGAAATACAGAGATTCCGGAGATGTGTCATCATCTGACTGCTGGATAAATACAAACATATTGATCATACTGTAAACTACATTGATATGGATCTGAAAATGAACGTTGGGTGCTGGGGCAATCTTGTAGGAAGTGGCAACTTACAGTTTTGATGGGCATGACTGGGCCTGCGAGCTGAGTGGCCATCTTAAGTTCCTCCTCCTGCAAAGATTAAACAGTTAATTATTAAACAGAAAAAAAAAAAATCCATATTGTCCAACAAGACTTGCCACAAGGCTGAACGTCATTTGGGCATCACCAATACTTTTATGAGGTGATGTTACTTAATTACAGGCAAATTAAGCCTGCTGGGGTTTACAGGCTCATTTTCAACACAGCAATTAACTAGAAGACAGCAACGTCAGTGTGATGTTGATTCATGTAATATTCAAGTTATTATTTCTTAATGAATCTATCATGTAGTGCACAAGGGTCAGGCATTATGGAGTCTGGGCTTTCTAGGACGTCTGGCGCAGTGAGCATTGTTCGGCCGTCAGCCTGTACGGTTGACTGACTGACAGGGTCGTGTAAGTTTCTAACCTCACGGGGCCTCTGCAGCTGTATTCAGCCTGCTGGATAATCTCAGAAAAGCCCTTAAATTCATCACCACATGGGTGAATTACTCTTCAAATGTGACTGAATTTGAGTTCACTGGTGTGTCACCAGTTTCTTTCAGGTTAGTCAAACCTCGAGCAGTCATAAAAAAAATCTAATGATATTCAAAATGCAAACCGAGATTTTTCACTGAAGGTGTGCAGCTGCCAGAAACATGGATTCAGATCAATAAACAGTCTCATGCTGAGGGGATTGTACTGTGTTAAGGTTTACACACAAAGACACGTACAGTAAAGGCTGGGGATGAATCTATTAGTTTTTATACACACTCAGTTTTTCAATAAAGTAAAAGCTTTTGCATTGATTCTCTGAAGATGCAGTCATAGTAAACAAACATCAAAGAGCTCTTTGTACTGCTGTGTGATAAAAAAATGATTCACTCCTACTGCGAGCCTTTGAGGAATGACTTAAACATTTGTATGTCTCAGAAAATTCTGCCAAAACAAAGCATGCTTGTTTTAACAACCACAACGATCCATCACAGCTTTTGAGTGTTTAGTCTTATGACAACATTAAAGACAAACTTACAGAGCTGTCTCCCTTCTTGGGGGCAGAAGCCTTTCTGGGGAACAGGATGAGTTTGGAGCGGTACTCCTTCAGGCGCTGCACGTTGGCTTGAAGAGATTCTGTGGATCTGTTGCGACGGCGGGGGTCAACAGAGATGCCAATGGTGCGGGCTGTCTTTTTGTGGATGCCAGCCGCCTGCAGGGAGGAGCACAACACTGTAAGGCTTCAACAGGAAAATTGTACTGAGATGCAATTTCTATTTTGTTATGTTCAAAATGATTTTGCCATTTTCAGTAACAGAAGCAGTCATCAGAAAAAGGGTTCAAAGATTTCATCAAGTAAATACAGAGATTCCGGAGATTTGTCATCATCTGACTGCCAAGCGCATAAGAGCATGTTACTCTCCTGACATCTAAATCCAAGACATTAATTCTGTTTTTAGGAAATGTGGGTATCCTCCATAATACCCTTTTTTAATTTAGCGGTGTGGTTAAAATTGTTGATTTTTGTTCATGATGGTAGAATTTGACAACATGAACACCTGCTTTATTCGTAAATGCAGTTGTGCCAAATGCTACAAAATGACCCAACTGAAAACAAAACTCCTGTATGACTCTATTTGTGAAGGAAAAACAAGTCCACATGTTCAGGAGTGATGTACATCAGTCATTTAGCCTTCCTCCCACAGCAGCCAAGTACATGGGAGGAGAGGCAAGGTGCACTTTGGCAAGAACATCAAGTCCCTGAGCAGCACTCCCATGTTCTTCTCCAGTCAGTTTTGTGGCTGGGTGGGATGAATGATTCACCACAGAAGGGGTGAGCCAGGTTTATTTTGCTTGTAGAGAAGTCGATAGAATTGGAGGTGGAGTTCAAATGATAAAACAGTACGTTTTAGGGTCTCATGATTCCAACATGCAAACAGGTTTCAGTGTGCATTTTGGTTTGAAGGGGATTTAACTTTTCATCTGTATATAAAACATTACCTTGAGTTCTTCCAGGGTGAAGCCACGTCCGGCACGAACCTTTGTGTGGTACCTGACAGTGGGACACCTAACCTGTGGCCTCAAAGGTCCAGCAACAGGACGGGGAGCAATGCGACGGGCCTTGGCCTGACGAGCCTTTCGCCTGTGAGAAAAAAAAAAGTTGGTGACATTTGACATTTTCACTTCTAGGAACTAAAACATACAAGCCACAGACAATAAGCCTTCACATATTGCTGATTGTGTCCCCATTGCATCTCAACAAAGAGGATGAAAGCATACAGTCCAATACATATTCAGTCTAGAACTGCATGACTGACGAATGCAAATGAGGCAACAATCAAATTTATAAATGGCCAATATTTTGTGGCCATTTATCTTTTAGACAAGACACAGAATTGAATTAGTTGAGGTTGCACATTTCCCCTTCACCCACTATTGTTGCACTTAAAAAACAACCTCCAAACTTGTTTGTCAATTATAAGTGGTAGCTGTGTGCTGGGAACAACACTGGAAGCAGCGAAGCATATACTACAGTCAATGCACTGAATCCTGGACTAGTCTGAACAACACCATCTTTATAGTACTTACCTGATAACGTCACTCAACATTATACTTCATGCACTTTCTGGTGCAGGGACATCGAACTAAAACTTGCACCTAACAATCCCTTACAGCATTTTGTGCATTTAATAACGTACTTACAACATTGTAGTCTAGTTAGAAACCTGATAAATCTCCAAAGAGGCTATTCTGACTGTCTTGTCTTCAAGAAAGCTCCAGGAGGGAGCCTGTGGTGGCAGCAGCTAACAAACATGAGGAACCACGAGTTTTATCAATGTAACTAACAACTTGTTACTTATTCATGGACCAGTGTTTTAAGTGTTGTTTTCTTTATGTCCATGTGTTACACGAAAGGACCTGGTTAACTACACATTTAACTCCAACAGAACTAACACTATTACTTCCAAACCTTACAAAAAAAGCAGCAGAAAAACTCACTGGCAGTGATCACATTCTGTGTATTCTCAAATGTTTCAGACACTTTGAATCCAATTACCTATTATCTCTTGTTAAACCTGATCGGTTTGTGGCTTCTGCTCAACACACTCCTTCATGAATGGAGGGGGGAGAGAGTGCGTTACCTTTAGCCAAATTAGCATCTTTCGCACACAGCACCAGGCGGTTCTTACCTGCGGATCTTCCTGGCTGGCTGGTTGAACCAGGTGCGCACTCTTTTCTGCCAGTCTTTGTGGAAGTGAGGGTTCAGGATCATTCCATTCCGGCTGGGGGCCATGGCTGCCTACTTCCCTGGGACACAACACATGGACATGAGCAGACTGTCATACCGACACATCACTAGTCCTCACAGAGCTACGTCTGAGATGCTAAGCTAGCACGTTTACCGGGCTAACTTTTATATAGAAATGTCCTGAGCACTATAATCTTTACTCTTACGAGGTTCCGTACTTGTGGCCGTGTGTTCATATTTTTGTTTTAAAGCATTATTTAAGTATGGGGCTACAACCGCTAGCCTGTAACAGCGATGCTACCACACCGGTGACCGGGCATCTCCACTATAACAGCTCCTTTTTAGCAATTCACCAAGGAAATCTTTCACAATAATCACCTTATTTCAAAGGTGATAACACACACAACTTCAAACTGTAAGCGAATTTGAAAATAAATCACAAAATACCACGGATTGACTAAGATTATGTTTAAATCTGTAGAGAATAATTTCTCATACCTACGAGGGAGGAAAATGGCCGAAAGGAAAAAGGAAGTAGCAACGCGGTGGATTGTGGGATATGTATCAACCGGCCAATAGTTGAACTGACGTGCGATCGCGCGCCCCCTACGAGAGCGCGCTCAGTAACGTAAAATGAAATAGAAATATCTCACATCATTTAACATGAGAATAATTTCTTTCGTTTTAATAAACAATATTCAGAGAATGGGCTACATATTTATACGCAAAATGTGTGTTTAATCATTGGAACACAAACCTCGGGAAAAGGGAAATTGGTAATCAAAGTAAACCGGAAGTAGGTAACAATTAACAAAAATGAATCAAGCCTGTCTAACTTTTATTAAATTTGCACACGTTTTGCTATAGCTATATTTTATATACATAGAAAATTATATTTCAATTTAGTCAATTTTATATTTTCTATATATGGGAAGTGAGTTTAATATGAAAAGTTAGAGGGAGTATATAAAGACTGGTCAGGTTGTATTAGAAAATGTTATCGTAAAAAAAACCAAAAAAAAAACAAATATGTACTGGATTGAAATTGTGGCCAGACTGTAAAATGTCTATTTCAATACATGATTGTGTATGACAATTACTATGATTAACTTTGTGTGTGTGTGCTTTAATCTAATTTACTTTACCTTAACTGAAGTGACTGGACCTTGTGCTGTTGTTTCATTTGTGTTCACCAGTGCCATTATGTACATTTTGCAACTGAAAAGGTGAGGTTTCCACACTGACCACTAGATGTAGTCCTTTCCCCTTGCATCCAGAATAAGTAGGAGGCTTAAATGATGCAGGCATTGATTTGTGCTGCAAACTAAACTGTTTTATTCAACCAGCATTCACAGACAATTTGTGGCACTGGAAATAACCTAAGTACTAATAAGTACTATCACTACCGTACAATTTAGAGTTGTCAATCAATAGTGTGCATGTCTTTGGACTGGGAGAAAGCCAGATTGCCTGGAAACAACCCATGCAGGCACAGGCATGGGTTCACATACAAACTTTACATGTATATATGTAGGGCCAGGAACTGAATCCACAACCTTCTTGTTGTAAGTAAATTTTATTTTTATAGAACGTTTTGCAGAGAAGATTCACAAAGTGCTTCTCGTACCATGCTTTATTTCGTGAAGCATGGTGAAACATGGTGAAGCACTCTGTGACGTGACAGTGCTAACCACTGCAGACATGACAGTGCTAACCACTGCAACACCATACCGCCATCTGTCATGTGAAATCATGAATTTGTCCTGGTCATGAGAATACGTTAACACTTTAATGTTTGGATGTAAAAAGATAACATCAACAGTGTCATCAGAAACCTCAATAATTACTGATGTAAGGCAGGACTTGACTCTAATTAGAGTTGTTACCAGGACAATGGGCATTTGATGATAAGACACATTGTGTTTGGACTGTGATGGAAATGATTGAACTCAACCAACTAAGGACCAGTCAGTTTAGTATCTTCAAACAAGCATAGTGAGTAATTTCTTGCTAATTCTGCTTCGTGATTAATTATATCTGAAAACACTGAATAAGCGTCTCTGTGGAAACTAACACTGTGCTTGGTCCTGTCTAAAGTTGCTGAGGTTTTTATGCAGGCCTGTCCTTCTTTGACACTGAACGGAATAGTAAGACAGCCAAGTAGGAAAATGTATTTTGAGATCAAATTGAATTTCTTCCATGCGTTGCTTATTGCAGTAATCTTATACTTCTTTGGAACGCCATCAGCTTTTGCTTTATGTTTCCTTTTGGCTTTTAAATAAGATTTTGAAATACTGAAGATCTTAACAAAGCGAATATTTTTTAATTCATTTTTTAAACGGTATTGAGGGACTGGAGACATGGAAGGTATAATAACCCTCTTTAAAATTAAGTTATTCAATAGACAAATAGGGATTTTCTGTAACAAAATTAACTGTCATTAACTTTGTCAAGATCATCACTTACAGCTCTTATTTTCCATTATCAGCCAGAGAGTGCAGTTTTTGTACGGTCACTGATTTTAAAACAACTGATTAATCATTGATCAACTAGCCTCTGCAATCTCTTCCTATCTTCACCTGAGGGCAAAGGTCAAGGTGTGTGGAGTCACAAGCAGAAATGAGCAGCATGCCATGTCAGCACATGTACATCAACATGCTCTGAACATGTCTGCTGTCTACAGCATATCATAAATTGAGCATGAGCTTTTTACAAGTTTCAAGTTTACAAGATGTGAAGCTGTGTTGTCATTGTTGCTGTGTGTTGCATGTTGACACCAAAACCGCTGCAGTACATGACTGATGTTGCCAAGGATGTCAGGATGTAATTTCATTTCAAGTTTAAATTTTATTAAATGAATGTCACACAGCACTTTAAATCACTTTTCAGTTTTTTACCACTGTGCACATTTAAAACTGGAGCAAAACATCAGAAACAAGACCCAACAATAGACAGATCTTGAGATTAAGAGCCTTCATTGGCAGCTAAAACAATCCTAACCTAAGTGGAAGTTGTTACAAAGTATTTAAAATTATTTTGATAACACAATTCCAGTATCAAAATAAATACCACAGACAAAGACGAGTGCCACACAAGATGTTAGTAATCCAGTCTACTAATCTTTGATTGAATTTTCATCACAGCACAGTGAGTTTCACCAATTTATTCTTCAAGCGACTTAAGAAATTTATCATATGCAGCTTGATCCATGAGGCCATCCAGTTCTTCAGGCTTTGCAATCGTCATCTTGATTAGCCAACCTGAAAGAGAAAGGGTTCATTTTTCAAAGGTCAAAAAAGAAATATACATGTAAGGTGTGACATTATGTTGGTTTTGGCAACTTGTCATCTCACAGAAAGTGAAAGTGAAGCAACTGCAACGACTCTGTGGGAATTTGTGCGACAAGCTTTCCATGATTTGGTTCCAATATATTTTTCTAATACAGTTTTTGTTGTCTTTATTATATATTTGTTCTATGTTTTAATTTCAGAAAGACTGAGACTTAACACTCTGTACATTTCAGTAAACCTGTAAAGATGCTGGCTCTTAAACTTTTGACCTTTAGTGTGAATAGTAAAAGATAATGTATGTGTCATTCAGCCATTCATTCATTCCATTCACACACTGACAGAGCAGCATCAGGAGCAGTTAGGACTTCAGTGTCTCGTTCAAGGACACTTCAACACGCTCTTCGGAGGAGCCAGGGATTGAACCAATCACAAGATGACTGCTCTACCTCCTGAGTCGTGCTGCCCTAGTGTACATTGGCAACGAATCAACTCGGGAGATTCCTGGAAATGACTATGACAAATGAACCAGAAAAGAGTGACTGTGATTGCGAGGTGCTTACCCTCTCCATAGCAGGCTTTATTCACAAGTCCAGGATTCTCTGCCAGCTCTGTGTTGATTTCAGTTACCTCTCCCGTCAGTGGTGAGTATAGCTCACTGGCAGCCTTTACACTTTCCAAAGCACCAAACTCCTCTACAAGAGACACACACACACACACACACACAATGACAGATGACTGAGTTGTGTGCAAACATTTCTATTTTGGATGTTCATGAAATAAAAAGTAACAGAATATAAACATTTGAAATAAAGGAAGACAAGATTTTCATGCTTGTTAGTTGCAGCGGTCGCATTCACTTTTTTAACCTCACACAAAATATGCAAATTGCCCAAAGTTTGCTCATAGCTGTATTTCCTACATCACAAATGCATTCAAGTACTTATAAAAAAAACAAAGCAACTGTAATCCTGGCTCTTACCCATTTGTTCAAGTCCTTGGCCAACTTCAGGGAGTCCACAGTATACCACATCACCTAATGCTTCCTAAGACAAGAGAAGAAGAAACTGTGTGAGTTATAACCTGTATGATGCATTATAGAAAATTGTATACAAGTATTTTAACAAGGAATTTAGTTTGAGTATCCTAAATAAAGCTGCTGCCAATGTCAACATGTTCTGTGAAATAGTCTCCCAAAGCCCATTTATTCCAACTCATGGTATAAGCCCTCAAAATGATCAGTTTAATATATTGCACAATGTAGTTGCTTGCAGATGTTGAGAGGTTGTGTGGTTGAGTCAAAATAATCTACACTACCAATGTTTGTGGTACTGAAGAGACCTTGAAAACTACTTCTCATCACTAAACAAAATGATAACGACATCAGGTTCCAGGTTTTTTCTTTATCTTAAATCCAAGACTGTGTGTGTTTGCAGTGACAGATAGCACTGGTTACAAGGCTTCGGGAACAAATGTACTAATAAGAATGCTTGCCAGTTTTCTGTATCATTAGCCTATACTCATGCAGCTGACCCAGTAGGTGTGGGTCAAATCAATTTCAGACTTGAATTTGAAGGCTTCTGAGGCTCAGATATATAGAAAAGGATAAGATCCTGCTCAGTATGAAGAGTGTAAAAGGAAATCTAAATGCCTTCTTACTGAGAGGGTAAAAAACTAATGCGTGGAATTCAAAAGACCAGGAACAAAGGTGACAATTCACTCTGATGAAAACACAGAAATGCTACAAGATACTATTACATATCACTCAATACATATACAGGTATGTTAGCAAAACCTGTGCAGAATGTGCAATAATTACTCCTACATATTACTAAACCAGACTGCATATACATGGTGTCTCATTTACTGTGCCTAAATAACCAGAATGAATTTCTGGCTTTAATGAGGAGCAGCAAGAGGTGAGGAAACTACTTTGAGACCCTGAAGTTGTTAAGCTGTTAGAGGCAAAATCTTGTGTAGCCTTATGTATATCTTATGTGCGTGACAAGAGGGGTTTCTGTGGTTCCAACTCTGCTGAACTCTACTACTACTGCTACTTAACATGTGCCATCACACTGTATGCAATCTAAAACTGTCATTTTATGTTGAGCCTAAAATTATGGCGTTTTGTTCTCTATAAACTTTCCAGCTTTTTGGAGAACTGCAGAGACGCGGAGATGCTTGATGATACACAAAGTCAAAGGTTTGCTCAAAAGTTCACATTCCCAAGTACAATGGAAGTGTAAACTGATATAAGTCCACACACTCCAAGAAATAATCACACCACTGTTTTTGAGCATCTATTTTTAGCGAACCGCTGAAGAGAGCAAATTTCTGAAAACAGTTGGCCTGATAACACTGACGATCTGTTTGAACTGCTGAGAATACTGGAGATGTGGGCAGTGGTTCAGAGGTCCTGTTTGACAATGCAAATCATCACATTACATTTGCACTGTTATTTGAGAAATGAGCAACAACAAATACAGCAGAGTTTCGCCTCCATCTCTACAACATCAGCATCTTATATAATATCAAACTACAGCCCTACTGGCAGATCCAGAGATAAAATCATGTCCATCCATCTATCCATTTTCTCTCGCATATTCGGGGCCGGGTCGTGGGGGCAGCAGTCTGAGCAGGGACGCCCCAAGACTTCCCTCTCCCCAGACACCTCCTCCAGCTCTTCTGGGAGGACCCCGAGGTGTTCCCAGGCCAGCCGGGTGACACAGTCACTCCAGCGTTTCATTTCAACCCTCAATTTCAGTGTCTGTGTGTTAGACCTCGTAGCTTAGCCATCACTACGCAATATATGAAGACAACACCTATAAAATACAGCAGCACTTTCTTTCTATAAAAACTGCGTTCCAGTTAAAGATAAAAGACAGCGGCCTGCATTCGAAGTGCTGAACATCTACAGGTCAGCTAGTGCCCTTGAGACTTTCTGCACACAGCTGCAGTCTAGTAGTGATCAATTGTCTCAAACAATAGTAATAAAACAGTAAATTAGCTTGTTACAGTGCAGTTGCTGCAGAGTACAAAGTGCAGCACCAGATTGCACACTTCAGACATTAGCATATACCGATTGTGATCGGTTAAACCTCTGAACCAAGTGTCATAAATCAATGATTAGTTAAAAAAAAGACAGTTCCAGCAACCTACCTGAGCATAACTGCTGATACCAACTGTGCCAATTCCACCCTCCACTCGCACCCACTCGTGCTTATCTGTGAACTTTAGTGCTGTGGAGAGACAGCAGAGGGTTAGTTTGGAAAACATTAATCCATTAATGAGTGTAAAAACAGTAAAACTATGAACCATCACCAACCATGGCACAAAAATAAACTGACATGATGATGAATCTTGTTAAATACAAGAAGCCCACCAGTCTGAAAGCCCATACTTTGAATGTTCAAATAACACTTTACTGTACTATGGACCGCAGCTGAACAGTAGGTGTCTCTTATGCAACACCATGCGCTGTCAATTAGAAATAAAACATCTGTGGTTTACTGGTTGCACTGAGACAACCTTGGAAATTGTAAGCTTTGTGCAGGCACGTTTTTTTCATTAGATCTGGCCAATCAGTGTTTCTGAGAGAGTAAGGTGTGAACAGGAACAAGAAAAGTCTCATTGTTGTGTGGTTGAGTCAGATCTGCAGGAGTAATCATGTTTTGATTCAAAAGCTTGTAGCTCACATCCTCACAATGCCCTCAGGACAGAAATGCAACACTTGATCAACTCCCAGTGTGGTACCAGACTGTGGAGTTGGCAAAATGCTACACAAGGACTCAACAGGACTTAATTTACCAAGTATTTCACTACATGACAACAGTAAACAAACACTCACATTTGACCATGTGGGGTCTGAGTATGAAAAGATAAGCTGCCTGTTGAAACGTTAGACCACATGTACTGATACAATCCTCCACAGCTAATTGGCACATATCAGAGCTTATGGTCAAGTTCGTGTTTAATCAGCTGCGACTTGGTGCACGAGACAGCTGTAATTTGTTGTTTACGCTCATTAATTAACTTCCAGCTTGGAGCTCGTGCTTTGACAGTCTTCCAATGACTCGGACTGCAGAATGAATAAAGTTTTGTTGTGTACTTTACATAACATGTGGCTACAACCTTTCTTTGCCAAAGTTTTTATTTTTGTACTTTGTCACCCTCAAGTGAAAAAAACACAAACTTTAAACTCGTCCACCCTGTACCATCCCTCTGCTCCCCTGTGGGAAAGTGACACAAACTGCGTGGGTTTTTTCGTCCATTGCTCACAGGAATGTGTGACTACTGACTAGCCCGCATGTGATGTGTAACATTGCAACATTTTTTTTTTTTTTT
>OMNW01006849.1:87549-98774 GCA_900303245.1 Selene dorsalis | reverse complement strand
CTTAGATTTTTATTATGAATAATTGCAGTCTTTAAACAGTGACAACTGACAGACAGTACTGACACCATTACAACATTTCTTTGTATAATATCATATATTTTCTTTATTGTTTTGTAGAAATGCTCATATTATTTAAAGGTACGGTTGGAGATCCTGGATAAACGAGCAGGCCACGTTTTAAAAATACACAAGTCAGTAGTGTTGATTTCGTCACGTAAAATTATGACTAAATATCGTCGTCAATGAACCTTTATCGCGTGACGAAAACGAGACGAGTGGTCATGTGACCATCACTAAAATGAAAAGCTATCCAAACCCACCTGGCCCTGTGTGAAAAAAGTTTCCCTCCTTGTTAAATCATGAACTAACTGAAAAACCAAAAGCAAAGTTCACCTTCACCATCCACACCCAGACCTGACCCCTGCCAGACCTGTTGAATCAAGAAATCACTCCCACAGAACCTGTCTGACAAAGTGACTGAGGCTTAGAGATCTCAAAAAGCAACACATCATGCTGTGATCTAAAGAAAATCAAGAACAGTTGAAAAAACATAATTGACATCTGTCAGTCTGGAAAGTCCACTAATGGAGAAAGCTTGGAGCCTAATTTGTGTGTAGTGTGCAGTTTGGGTAGTGTACTTGTGGTTGTAGGTGTCATTTTGATATGATTATGTACAGCCTACTATAAAATAGATACTAGCTAGAGTGGTCCAAACTGATGCATGGTTTTTTTTTTTTGTCAAATAATGTGAACATTTTCCGCAGCTGACCCCCGACCCACCACCACCTCAATAATTTCTAAACCCTGGCTACAGCACTGACTTTTCATTACCGTTATCTACATATGCAATGCAGAAACTCTACAAGACGTTCATGTGTCCACATTTTCCATGGGAGGTCATGATGGAGCAGGAACAACTGCAGTAGCACCAGTACTAGACCCATTAATGGATGGATGAAAAATCTCCCTCCTCCTCCTTGTACCGTCAACATCACTGTGCTGCTCCAGAGCACCCTCATGAGGACACTAGGCACATCAGTCAGGATGAAGAACTGTGAAATTTAATGATGTAAATGTCAATTCCTAATTTTCGAGGAGATGTATTGAAGTTTGCATTGCCACTTGGCATACTGGATTGTGAATTGCCAAATACATTTTCAAATTGCATGACTAAATTAAACATTGGACTACCATTTTGAAAAAATGAATTGCCATTTGAAAAAAGGTGCAAGAACATCTTAGCAATATGACATTTGATTTATCAAATTTGAATTCCTAAATTTCATTGAGATCGAGGTGCCATTTTGCAAAATGCACTACCATTTGAATGAAGGTGCAGATACGCTTCCATACAAGAGGACTTCTGGGACTTTTTCCACACACACTTACGTTATATTTTAAGTTATGTGTAAAAAAAGAAAAAAGAAAAAAGAAATACCACATCAGTTTTTTGTTCTGTAGACAGACCTCAAACACCAAGAGACTTCATAACGTAGATTCATTTGCCCTTTATTCAGATGTAATTGGGTTCAAATTTCTTGGCAGAGGAATATTGAATTTGTGAATTCCATCTTGAAAAATATTTGACATGGAATATGAGCAGACCAGGTAAAAACACACGGATATACTGAGAAAACTGGAAATATTAGAGGTGCCTGACCTTTGTTATTACGTGAGCTACTTGTATTTAGTCGCCCCAATCAAGCACCATTTAAAGTATCTCAGAGTATAATCGGAAATATTTCATCCAGGTCTGCACACAACAGCAGAGGACACGACTTCCTGATTAAATAGCATCCCTGTGCTGGATGACAATGAGGATTAAAATTTCTTAATTCAGGATGCAGCAAAAGTGTAAGAAAAACAAAGACAAGAAATATTAAACTGGAAACACAAGATGATTTCCCTTAACTGCAAGGATTCAACCTTTGACGGACCGACATTGATAAAACACAAATCCCGCATAAATCCCCCATGACCACAGTGAGGAAAGGTTCCTGCTTCATACCGACTCTTGCACAGATCAGAGGTCATGTCATCAGACAGAGGTACCCTCTGCGGGTGCTGATGTTTTGTTGTCGTCAGGCTTCATGGCCGGGAAGAGCAACACCTCCTGTGAAAAGACAAAAGTGTCAGCTGTGGCTGGCGCTAAACACTGCAGAAGGAGTGCAATTACATGTACATTATATATTGGTCTGAGGCTGTTTCATGAGCAGTATGAATGAAAACAGGACTATCTGAAATAAGAAATGTGTGAAATAAGAAAACTGACACCACTACAGAAAGTGTGAATAGGTAAGATGTCAAACTGACACTGTATGTAGAGCATCATCCTATACGTTAACAATTTGTGCTGGAGATGACTGTAAACCTTCTTATAGGCTCAACCAAGTGTTCGGCTGCAAAACCTCATTTATATCACTCGGGATCAGACCAGTAAATGTTCAGATTGTCTGATAAAAAGCTACCTAGCCACTTAAATGGACTGTGCCTGTTTGCATCACAGTTCATACGTTGCTTTACCTTGATGTTGTTGGAGTTGGTCAGGAACATGGTGAGACGATCGATACCCATTCCCCAGCCGGCAGTTGGTGGCAGACCATACTCCAGTGCTGTGCAGAAGGTCTCATCAATGAACATGGCTTCGTCATCACCCTCAGCTTTGGCCTGAAAAGAGACGCATGTCCAACTGTAAGTTGCCTGAACCTTTAGATAATGGGACAATGGAAGGTCAGTTTGGGTTTCATACAAACCTTGGCTTGCTGCTCAAAAAGCTCCCTCTGTCTGACGGGATCATTCAACTCAGTGTAAGCATTGCACACTTCCTTTTTCATCACGAAGAGCTCAAAACGCTCTGTCAGGCCTTTCTGTGATCTGTGCCTGGAACAATGACGGGGCATCAGTATGAACCTGAACACTGCATTTTTTAATTGTACATTTAAAGGTGAAGTAACATGTTCCTCACCATTTTGCTAAGGGACTCATGATTTGAGGATGATCGCAGATGAATGTGGGGTTGACACAGGTAACCTCAAGGAAATCTCCAACCAGCTGTAAGGACACAACTGATTAGTAAAGACTTCAAAGTAAAAATATCTAGAGCAGTGATTGTCAACCAATGGTACTTGGTGTAATTGCAAGGGGTACTTTTAACAATAAAATATCAAAAATAAAAATCAAATAGCAAAAGAGTCATAGAAAGGTTGAGAACCACTGATCTGGAGGAAGCAGTCAACTATACAGGGTACTGTAAACAAATGGTAATGTCCATCAACAGAGCACCTTGTCAAGGAGGCGGGCAGTGGTTCTGGGTGGAGGACATTCAACTCCTTTCTGTGCGCACAGGTCATCGAAGAATTTGCGTGTCTCTAAAGATAAAAGTGTGGTAGAGAAAGATGAAGCAAAATCAGAAATAACTCATTAACTATAACTGAGCTGCTGCCTCAGAAAACATGAAAATGTGTGAAACACAACCTTAAAAGTATGGAAAATGAAAAAAAAGATAGAAAGAAAGAAAGGGGCAAAATCTAATCTCACTTTTGCATTATATCTGACTGGACTGTCTGCATTTCTACAGATTCTTACCATCGCTGTCGTAGCTGTCAGTAGGAGGAAATTTGACTCCCATAATCTTCTCCAGGTCGTGAGTCATGCTCACTCTTCTGAAAGGTGGAGTGAAGTCGATCTCATAGGCCTGACCCTCCGGACCATCAGGGTGATATGTCACCTTGTATCCTCCAGTGATGTGTTTCACCATTCCTGTAGCGAGGAGGGAAACACTGAGTCAAGGAGAGCAGTTTCTCCGTTTTCTAACTGTCCACGTTTTCCACGTAGTTGAGAAGTGACAACACTGAAACACTGACATCGCAAAGAGATAGAGCTCTGGCAAATTCCTATTGTAAAATACCCACTAACTAAACTAACCACTTGCCTATGTTTGTCAACTCAACAGCACAGTACAGATCATAGGGAAGTGTGTCCTCCCCTGTGAGTGTGGGACTGTGCATACTTCTGACATTTTGTGACTGGGCTCGCCTGCCTTACCTGTGGTGTACTTGGATATCAGAAGGAATTCATTATCATGGGAAATGTGGTTTATTCCGTCTGTAAGTGGCAGTCATGGTCAATCACACACAGCTTCTATCCCGTTCAAACTCAAAGTTGAAATAACAATTTTGGACCTGCTGCAGATCTTGGTTATTATGTCTTCCACGTACAAGAACACACAATTTTACTTATCAATGATCAGCATGATACGCATCTGCAGTTAAATAAAACTGTAATTTATGCAATGAGAACTTGTAAATGTGGCCTAGTTTTAATGCTGTGAAATAAAAAAAGAACAAGAGTGACGTGTACAACATAACCACCTAAGTTTCTGTGGTTATTTTGCAACAGTTTGGTGCTTGTTGCATTAAATTTAACCGGGAAATCTATGCAAAATTGTGGTTTAACACTGGATGTCATTGCTCCAGTTAGAGCAACAGATACCTGCAGCCTCGAAGTGGCTGTAAACAGAGTCAGCAGAGAAAGGGAAAAGCCTGGAGTACAGACCACTGTTAACTCTTGGGGATTACAGAGCTGGTAAAATCACTGAGCAGCCAAGCAGTGGCCCATGCAAGATACAGCCATTTTTGGCACCAGCTTTGCAGCGTGTCCCAGCACCACCCCACCTTCTAATGTGCCTCTTCACCCATGAAGGCGCACAGCAAGTCACCACGATACTGAAGCATTGCAGTCAAGGAAACATCAGCTCACAGCTGGAAAATACCAGTTCGGATACGCTGCATTCTGCACCGACAAAAAAACAAGAGCCCTGTGTGTTTCCACTGACCTGAAAGTAATTTCTCTGTGATCTCCATCAAGTCATGGTAATCAGCATACGCCATGTAGAATTCACAGGTAGTGAACTCTGGGTTATGAGTAAGATCGATGCCTTCGTTCCTGAATTGACGACCAATCTCATACACTCTGTCTATTCCACCGACCACAAGCATCTGAGTGAAAGATATGATGAAACATGTAAATGTTGGGAAATCTGAGAAATGTAACAATCAAAACCTGAAGTGAAGTTGTATGGTTCACTGTACACTGAAATATATATACACTGAAATATTCCATCTCGAAAAGGTTGATTATTTAAGAAAAAGACTTGAAAGTGATGAACAACTCTTGAAAAGCACATTACCTTGTGGTAGAGCTCAGGAGCAATCCTCATGTACAGGTTCATATCCAGCTCATTATGGTAAGTAACAAATGGACGGGCCACTGCTCCACCAGGGATGATGTTCATCATTGGTGTCTCAATCTGAAGGATTCAGCAAAGCATGCTTACACACACAGCTTTTAACTGCCTCAAATGTGAAACAAATTTACAAATTATTCCATAAAATCTCTATTTTTATAAATGTAATGTATTTCTTCCACTCAAGCAAAGGACTTGAGATATACTGATTTAGAGAATTGATTCACTGTATGATGTGGTCAATCTCTGATGCCTGAACACAACACAAACTCTAATTCTTACCTCCAAGAATCCCAGCTGGTCCAGGAAGCTGCGGAGGTAGGTGATGATTTTGGCGCGCGTTACAAACTTCTGCCTCACGTAGTCGTTGAGAATCAGATCCAAGTAGCGCTGGCGGAACCGTGTTTCCTTTGAGAGAGAGAAACATTATTATTATCATGCTTCAGGTGCTGCAGGTGTATTCTCCTTTGCTCTACCACTCAGCTTTGAATCAGAGGCAGTGTATATAATAGATTATTAATTGTGAAGTCTGTTTATTTAGTAAATCCACTTATGCCTCACACTCAGTCTCCAACGGAAGATTAATAAAGTATACTGACACTGTGAACACACAGTGTCAGTATACTTTATTAAGAATGAAAATCATTTTCTAATCGTGTCTCTTTTGTGATGTCTAATAATGCAGGGCATTACCTTGTCCTTGAGGCCAAAGTGAAGGTGGGGCAGCATGTGCAAACAAGGTGACAGCAGGGTCATCTCGATGGGGATGATACTCAGCTCCCCTTTTTTAGTCTTCCCTGGGTTACCACGGACACCGATAATGTCACCACGGCGCAGTTTGTTATTGATGGCCACAAAGTCTTCCTCAGACTTGTAGCTCCTGGGAGAGTCAAGAGAAAGATACAAAAAATCAACTCACTCCAGTAAAGACATAACTCTGATGACAACCTACATTTTCAGCTTCGTTTGACTGCTTGGGTGGATTTCCAATCTGTGATTTTTGGCTCCAAACAGTCAATGATTTTCCCATGATTTTCAATGATATAATCATTTAACTCAGTGTGTAACATCAGAAAAGCTGAGTAAAGAATTTCTCAAGAACTCTAGTTGTACTTGTTCTCCTACCCACTCACACCCTTAGGCTGCACACCCAGTATTATAACTTTGTATTTGTGAACATTAAATATTTTGATTTCAGTGGAAAACCCTTTGGATAACTAATTTCCAGTTTAAATAAATCCAAATATCTTGCTGTTCTGATGCCTCTAAATATTACACCATTTTGTTTAATCCAAAATAGGTAACCACTGTTGGACTACAGAAGTATAAACACGTTTTGTGACCTTGGCCATCATGCTGTACCTTGAATTCGCCATTACTTGCAACTTCACACCTTCACCTCGCAGGTCATAGAAGAGCAGCTTGGCACCAGAAGCCCTCTTGGCATGGACACGACCTGCGAACCATATGTGAAGTTTAACAGAGGAAGTAACACTGAATTATATGTGTAACATTGCAAATGTGTTTAAGATCATAAAATATTCCTGGTACCTGTCACATTGAGAACAGTATCTGCCAGCTGGTCTCCGGGCTGTAGATGATTGTATTTCTCAATGAACTCTGTAAGCGACAAGTCGACATGGTACTTGTGTGGGTACGGGTCCTCTGCTGTGCCCTTCAGGTCCTGGACCGCCTGGGTGCGAATCTTGAAGTATTGCTACATTGGAGGGAAACATTTCACTTCATTCAACAGAAAAAGAACAAAACACTGTGGATTTAATGAGTAAAAAGTAAGATATAATGGTATGAGGAAAAAAATCTCACATTTGGATCAAGTGTCTCCTCATCCACTCCACACGCATTTTGCGTTGCCTCGTCATTGGATTCCTTTTTCTTCTCCACCTGCTCTTTCACCTTGGCCTCTTTCTCCACCGCTTTCTTCTCAGCTTTCATTCGCCTCTTCAGCTCACTGATAAGAAATTAAAGGAGAAGACAGCGAGTGATGAGATCACATAGTAACAACTGTACAGCTATAACTGAAAGTGAAACGAAATGTATCCACTGCACATTCATATGATTTCCCACATTGCCACACTGTATATTATTGTATTCTAGTGTCTGAAATAACGATAATAATGAATGACTAAAAAACAAGAGCTTGGGACAATCTACCTATAATATATCTACCTACAACGGTGATGCACAACAATCATGCAGGAAGTGAAGGGTACCATGTTTGCTTTGATGACAAAAGGTTGGGTGTTTTTCTCACTGGAATGGAAAAGCCACCAACCTTTTGTCACCTCTCCATCGGTTTCCGATAATTTGAGCTGGGGCTGCAGCTGTGCGTGGGGGTGCACATTTTAACCACTGTCCCCTGACCCCATAGGCATGGCACAGCTGCTGTCTGGCTGCTCTGATCAGACACAGCATGCTGAGCTACCACAGTCAGCAGGCACACCTGAGAAAATACACATTTATACAAAGACAGTGTAAAGTATATATATACAGCAAAGGCTGTCTTTGGTCCACCGGGATAAACTGACAACTGATGGGGTAATATCACTATCAGGAAAGACCCTTGGGTCTCGGTTTCTTTCGGTTTGCCAAGCGGGCGTGTCAGAGAGAGATGACCCATCGTTACCGATAGCAGGTAAATCAAAAGGAAGGAAGGAACGAGGAAGCAATTAACATCATTTAACAGTTGTCCTCGCGCTTGTATGTGTCTACTACATCAAACAACGACAGCTACATGCCAATAATCTCACGTTAATATCCAACACAATCGAAAACGTTTTCAACGAGTAGGGGGACTTTCGTTTGATGTATTTTGGCTCTTGTAGTTCTACTGACTAGTAAAATGCACTATTGCGCGTGGCAACAGCTTGCGTTCAAAACTACAAGACAAACTGATTCACGGGATACGTGCGTTTCCCGTGTGCCTCCGTATGGATCCCTCACTTCGCTATCACCCTCCGACCTGATGCAATATTCAGTAATATTGCACAGCTGAACCTAAATGGCCATATTTGTTGAAACGGCTGGTTTTGTGTGGAATATAAGAAACCGTGAGGGCTCGAGGGGTGTGTGAACGCGACGGAAGAAATGAACAGGCTTACTTTTTGCTGAGTTTCTCTCCGTCCACCGCTGTCACGTCGGCCATGTTCGTAACGCTGCACGCAGAAAGGACAACGAATGCGCACGCGCCGAAAAAACGCGAGAAGTTCGTGGTGCGTTTGGGGGAAATTGGAATAAAGAAAACAGAAAGTACACGGGCTTTAGTGGTCTGTCTCACAACACCCAGCCTATAGTGAATATATTTATATATGTCCATGTATCTAGTACTTTCTGTTGTTTCTGTTTGTTTATATACAACAAATTTTAAATGTAATGACATGCTTATGTACTAATGTAATCTATTAGGACGACAATCAGTGTGTAACCTGAGTATATGAATAAGAGAAGTGTCTCAGAACAAAAGTGAAACCTCAGTAGATAAAGACAAACTCAAAAAGTAAAAAAGTTTCTTCTCTTCTTTGAAATGATTTGGAGTAACCTTTTGCTGAAACCTTTCCAAAGAGATTTTTGTGGACCTACAGCTATGAAAGCTCTAAAAGCATGAAAAGATATTTATCCTTTGTACAGACAACTGAACTGCTTAATTCAGAGCTATAGACAAGCTATAATGAAGCGTCTGTATTTCTCCTTTTGCTATTTAAAGATCATGAAGCATGAAATAAAAGCTCAAAGACCTAACATTTAAAGTATATATGTTTAATATAGATAGCAGCAAGTTTACAAAAATTATTTGCAAGAGAATAAAAATGTCCCAACAAAAGCCAAATATATAGAAAGTTTTTTTCCCCTCCCCTGGCTAATTATTTGACAGTTGTTCACATTGTAAGAAACAAAAAGGCGAAATTTCCTCCTTGCTATTTCCAGGACTAAACAACAGCTGTTTACTAGCAGAGTGGTTCTTTTGTGTTCATTGTGAACAAACTTAGAAGATGTTAAACAGTTGAGCAGATCTGGGATATGTTACATAATATTGATGGTTTTTCAGAGTTTGTAAGTCACACTGTTTCTAAATTTCAAGGCAAACAAATCTAGCATGCACTGCATGGTCTGAATAAGAAGTATGTGAGATTGACACAACATCAGGTAACTCAGAGACCCTGAGAGAAATGAGAAACACTAAGAACCCATGCACCAGTAAACAGCCTGGATATAACACAAACCTCCACATAGACCCTACAAGCAAGAATGGAATAGAGAAGACTGAAAAACAATTAGTCACCCTTGTCTCACCAAAAAATAAAATAAAATCTATGTCTAAGACAGCTGCTGAAAAGAGAGATTTGCATTTTAACTGAGTTAAAGTTTTAAAAGCTTTTTGAGGCAGCACTCAAAGCATGGAAAAGGTTTCAGCAAGCAACATAAATAATAGAGAGAACATCTAATTTGGTATCTTCTTTATGTTGAAAACAGGAGAGACTATATAGAAAAATATATATTGAAAACTAACAGATCTACATTTACAGTATATTAGCTGCATAGCAGTTTCAGAGAAAAATTGTCTGCATCTACATTGTATGACATAAATGCAATGGATACTTCAGTACAAACAAGTTAGATGCATGACAGAAATTGCACAACACATTTATCAACGACACCCACATTTATCTGGTCACTGTTGTCAAGCACTTAAAGCACATTTAAAGTCTGGTTGTATGGCTTAAAACATTCTAGCTAATGAGAACCTAATCATCACGGTGGGGCCTGTGGCTTGTTAAACAGTCAACAATGGTAAAACATAAATCTGGTTGATACTACAACGCGAACAGCACAAACTAGTGTCACAAATGACATTTTAGGAAAAAATAATCAACCTATAGTAGCAAATTCAGTTTGTTGATATGAAAGTAACTGGTAATGTTAAAAGAAAGCCACTTGTTCTATTGCATGAAACAGAGAAACTTAGTTTATAGCATCTTGAAAAAATATGAGAACTTTTTCAACAACCCCGACTTTTCCATACAGTTAGTAAGAGTAACACTCTTATATATTTATCACCTCCTG
Organism: Selene dorsalis; assembly: GCA_900303245.1. Lineage (NCBI taxonomy): Eukaryota > Metazoa > Chordata > Actinopteri > Carangiformes > Carangidae > Selene > Selene dorsalis. Next base: position 88,450 of record OMNW01006849.1, on the reverse strand, counting down.
TTACATTGTAAATGCACAAAAAGGCATATGTAACTCCACAAAAGTAATTACCTCCCCGATATGTATGTAAAATAACATTCTGGATCAGAGTAAGGCATTTACGGCCATGCTGTATAATTACATTCAGTACTAAGTTCATAGTAACAATACTGAAATTTGTTGGTCCTATTTTAAAGGATTTTTTTTATTTTGACATTAAAAACCATTAATTTTTCGGGGCCATTTTTGCCTGTTGTGGTCAAAAAGTACAACTGGGCCAGCTGTCCAATTACAAGCCTTGAACAATCACATGATATGTACATTAATATGTATATTCATTCATCTAAGTCACAAAGGAAAAACTGTGCACAGGAATGTATATATTATTCAGAGTCATCCTGCTGTCATCAGTACAGTTAGAAAAAGATATGAACACAACTATGATTACGGGAGACAATTTAGATAATAACCAACACACAAATAAATTAGATATGCTTCTCCAAAAAGAGGCACAGGTACTACACTGATAAAAACTTTGTAAAACAAAAACAAACAAAATCATAAATACTCAACACTGGAAATCTTAGTTCTTCTAGTTCACATGATGAAGAAAGCCAATCACAGATAGCTCTTTGCTCCAAAGTCACGTTCCTTCAGGAGTAGGGTCCCTTTAAATACCGCTCAATGCTCAGACTGACACACTGTAGCTCCACAAGTCACATTAGTCAAGTTTACATAATCTCCATCATAAACAACAGCCATTTCTGATTTTAAAACGTATAAAATGTAACTGTGTAACTTGTATTTCTAACAAACTGTACAAAGAAAACAAGACAAGGCATTAAACTGAGCTAATCATTAGAGACCAGCCCCTTGTTCATGCATACACTTACAGTAAAACTAAACATGACACAAACGTGGT
>OMNW01006849.1:63344-74950 GCA_900303245.1 Selene dorsalis | reverse complement strand
TTTTTTTTACCCCCCCCCCCCCCCTTTTCACTGGATCATATGTATGTGTGATATCTGAGGATTTGTAAATGTACAGTGCAGATACAACTAACACGGGGCCAAACAAGAGGAAAGAGGTGAGCAGTCCCCCTTATTTAAAAAATAAAAGAGTAAAAAAGCTTGTAAATGATTTAAAACAAAAAAAACAAAAAATAGAATAACTGAATTGATTTATCATTATTATTAGCATTGTGTGTCTGTGCAACTGAATGAAAAATTTGCCAAAATGATGAAATGAAGAGGGAAGTTCAATAAGTTCTTCATATGCACAATAAGATGCATGCCAATTATTGGAGCTTTTGTCTTTGATTTAGTAGTTTTTTTGTTTTGGTTTGTTTTGTTTTTTTGTGCTACAAAAGTTCATTTGGTTGGGACTGAACGTAGCCACAGAGACAAAATAAACAAGCTTCTGACCTATGAAGCAGAGAACTGCAGACCATTTTATATGCAGACACTCCCTGCTTCAGAGGGAATTTCCTGGAATATAAAAATGAGACAGCGAATGAGCAATAAGAGCTGAACAGTGAAAATTTATTCAGATTGAAAAAAAAAACACAGGGTATTTTGTTTGTCAAAAAAATTGTTGCTCCAGCATGCTGACATTGACACTGTAATTTCAAAAGCTTTCAAATAGTTACAACTAGATGAAGAGTGGAGAAAAATGTGGTTACGTTTGCAGATGGTAAAAAAAAAAAGAAAAAAAAAAGAGGAGTTAGACTGCTGTTGACATTCAGGATTGTTTGGTGACTCATTAGTTTGCAAAACACACAGTTGGAAAGAAAAAGAGGCACACACAACGTATGAAGGTAGTGTCATTTGAGCAAGTATTACAACACATAGAAATACTGTATATGATCACAAATCATTGCAAGATTCATCTTGTCTGACTGCACTCTGCTGCATGAAAACAACCTATTCAATGGCTTTGAAAGCATTAATGCTCAGAGTCGCTGTGAAAAAAAGGCCAAATATATGTTAAACATCAAAACACATTTCTGTCCATTGGGTGATTTGGACTACATAAACTGTTTTTTAAGCAGTGGCATGTGATTTGTACACAGCGACAGAAGCAGGCAGGGTTTGGGGTGTCAGTTTCCTTTGTTGTGGTTTTTAATGTCAGATTACATCCAGATCAATGTTGTATTCATGGCTAAATCAACCTGTTTTGACACATGTGGCCATGAGGATTAGAGAATGATGTGGAACTCATTACAAAGTAATGCTAGAAATTACTGTGCTTTAATACGGCATGTCCCTGAGCAAATTTTCAATAAAATCAACACCACTCAGTTGACGCACAGTGCGCTTAGAGTTTCTGGGCACTTGCGTAAAACACACAACTTTTTCCAATGACTAGTAAAAGTCTGTTAAAATTAAATTCTGTCTAATCATCACAACCCTAGCAACACATCTGTGGCACATCTACCATTGCACTAAACCAAAATGTTTTCAGATTTGCAAGGACTGCAGACACAGAGAAAAAAACATGTTGAGAGAGCAAGAAGCTTATCACCCAATAAAGCTGGTAACACTTTCAATTGTGCACTAATTAGTCATTAATAGTACATCTACTTTCTGGACACTGTTCATGTGATTTTCTCCTGTGAACAACAGCTCCACCTTGGAAGGGTAAAATGGTCAGAAAAAAGTGATTACAGCCACGCAAAGCTTCCTAATTTTCAGAACAGAAAAAAGAAAAAAAAGGGGAAAAAGTAGTGACACATCTGTTAAAATAACCAAGTGCTTTGTGCTGAGCATGCAAAGCTGTGAAATAATAAGTTGTAACAGGCTCTGCTGTGTTTAAATCACTGATTAATCTTACATTACAACCACTAAATGAGTAATACAACATACAAAAACTGCCAGAGGGCTCTAAATATTATTTAAGCTTTGTTGCTGCAAGAGACCAAAATATATGGCAGATCATAACAATCTTCTTAAAGCGATAATTTATGGTGTACAAGCAGCTACATATACCAGGCATGCTCTGCTGACTCAACTGCAGCACCGTTACTTCCTCCTGGTGCCGTCTTTTTGGACCAGCACGTGGATCACAGAGCAGCGGGCTGGTTGTCTGACTGGCTTTCCTGTCGTTTGCAGGTGTTTTTTTTGCCTACAGCTACAGACTGATACATAGGTTGTGTGTGTTTTGTTTTTTTTTGGAGGGGTTGTGGGGCATGATCAGTCTTGCTCGCACATGAGAAATAAGGATAAGAGAAGCAGGATCCTACCTGATGCTAGAGAAGCTGAAGGTGGAGGCCCGGCCTCTCCACCGCTCTTTTGGCTCATGGTTTTTGGGTTCTGCTGACTGGAGGAAGGCAACTGCAGCTCTCTGGGAAGAAGGTCATACACTGATTCTATTGAGAGAGGATGAGAGGGGAGACAAAAAGAATGACAAGTCAGCATATTGACAAGAAATTAGTTACAGTATTACAGTTTTTCTTAGTAATAAAGAGAACCATGATTCAAATGTAAATGTACATCCGCGGTTGTTGCCCTGCGTCATGCTTTCTTTGGAAAAGCCATTTATGTCATTCATTTTCAAGTTGATGTTGTAATCGCGGTGTTACAAATTCTTGTGCGACAATCACAAATATTGCATAATAGTAAGAAGATACCGACAAGGAAACACTCGCACAGAGACATGTGTAATGATTCCAGGCATAGTTTAAAAGAGCTTACACCCCAATATCACCAAGGAGACAGCACTGATTTAGAGAAACAAAAGCTTTTGGGCATTTGGCCAGTTGGTGGGAGAAAACAAGACACCTTCACTTACTCTTGGAAAATGTGGTGAACACTTAGCAAACCTTAAACAAGGAGGTGGAAGGCTAAAGCTACGTGTTTACAGATGACTTTAGCACAGTAAAGTTTTGTCAGTCTAATCATCCTCTGCCTGTTGATGTCCTCCCTCATGATCCATTTCATTGAAGCTAATACTGTAATGCAGTTCTCTGAATACACCTGGACCCCTGGAGGTGCAAACCAGATGGGAAAAAAGCCCAAAATGACGAAACTAATGAGGTTAAGGGAAAAGCTGTAGCATACCAAATAAACAGCAGGTCTCATTACAAACAGGCAGCAGGGTCACACAAGGCCTTTTCTCTCTTTTCTGTGTCTCCCCCAGGGCCAACAGGACATGATGAGGGGAGAAAGCCTTGGGTCAACAGTATGACAACACTTTTACTAGCAGCCTGATTCATCATCCAAATATTATGGTATGAACTTAGAGCGGCCATTACAGTCGCCTGACTCTCTTCTCTGCCAACTGCCAGCTTTAATTACTTGCAGCTGAGTCCCAGGGTTCGGTGTGTATATCAGATACTTAACCCTCCCATTGTTACCACTCGCTGTGTACAATAGACAAACCTGGGACATACTGAAACCAGCCCATGCCTCTTCATTCCCAAAGCCCTCCAGTCTCTTACAGCTCGCTTTAGAAGAGCAGGGAATGCTGGTTCCCAGAAAGGGAGCTTAAATCTGGGCTCAGCAAACTCATATAACTCACACTGAACCACACATACACACAGGATCCTAGTGTGGTTTTGCTGGTTATTTGCAAAGTTCTCCAAACAAAATCACAGACACACATGCATGCATATGCACACAAACGCCCTCCACCACCTCCACAAAAACACTTTCTCTGCCCCTGCATTTACACTTTAACTCTACAGTCTTCTTGGGGCTCACTGACTGACTGCACATGCAGCAACATGTGCTCTGACTGAGCAGCCCTTCCAGTAAACAGATTGCCAACCGCACAGACAGAAAATATGTACTCTTCTCTCAGAGCAGTGGTCTCGAATCACTGGCTGGCCTGTTCAAAGTGTTTCCACAGTCCCTTGACGTTTTTAAAAAGTGAAAAAATTCTCATTTAGCTGCATATGTGTTTCTTCATAAGCAGACAGAGTGGTATTCTTTATTTACACGTGACAAAACACTGTCCCTTTCACACAGGAGAACATTAAGGAAAAAAAATGGTCAGCCTCGTTAGCTGGGAAATAAACCGTACTGACTCACACACCACGTGATGTTTTGATTTTAACTTAAGACTGCAGTCATGTTGTTGCAGACCACTGACCACCGAGGAAAACCTTTCATTTTCTGTCTGTCTATGATCTGCATAATGACAGATTAAAGCTTGACCAAAAATATTCACACTGACAGTCAACATGCCCGTGTGGTAAGTTTTGATCAGGTCGACTTCAGCTACAAATACAATTTTGATAAATATAAAGTGGCCACCCTCATTAACTGCTTCACAAATTCACTTTCCACTCACATCCAATGTGTACAGAGGATAAATAAATAACAAAACCACGCACACTTAAAATTCATGTTTCACGTCAAACGTTTCTGCACAAAGTTCTGCACACTTTTGGAGTCAACAATTAAATACTTTTGCTCTTTAGACCCCGACCATACCTTGTGATATGTTTATATGGTAAGTAGTTCAGGCTAAAGGTGAAAAAAAGAGAGCACTCACCATGTGAATGGCAGGACTTACACTCCCATTCATTTCCCTCACATTCCTGCTGCTTGCTCTTACTAGCCCTGGCACCTGGGGCGTGGCACTGGTTTTTTGGCTGAGTGACTGATTTAACTCCCTTTCTGTCCCCCTCCTCCACTCCACCCACCTCCCTCCCTCTCCCCGTCTTGTTTACTGTGCTCCCAGACCCTTTTTTCGGTGCTTCAACTTGCCCAGCAGGTTAGAGGTATTGTCATGTGGAATCCTGTCAAGCAGAAATGAAGCAATAGAATAACCTACCGATGTTGAGAAATTTAGTTACGGTAATACATGAGGTGGATTTATCGAAATAGGTGGTATACTGCTGAACAAAAAGTGACCGGGAGATAAGATTAAACTTACCTTGTTAGTACATTAGGAGATGAATACAAGCGTAGAAGGGAAGAAGAAGAAAAAACAGTGAAGGGGCTGGCACCTGCAGCAACCCATGTACAACAACCCTGAAATGTTTACAGCCAAGCCTACATGAAGGCTGCCAGGGACTCCATAGCAACGCAGATCAGGGGACAAGTCTTTTAAGCGTTTGTGTCTCTCATGAGATAATGTGGAGAAAATGAGAAAATAAAACAGCATTATCCACACTCTGATGAAGAACTGAGCACTGACAATGCAGGAAATTACACAAACAACTTGACAACACTGACATAGTTAATGCATTTGTTAGTCTAATGCAAGAATTAGAGGATGTTGTAAGACAGCTCTGGTTTAATATTAATAAATAATCAAATCAGAAAATTACTTTTTTTTACTAGTTGCAGTTGATTAATTACTCAGTTTTTACTTATTGTACCTGATAAATTACTCAGCACTTGGAGGGACATGGAAAATGAAGTTATAATTCACTCTTATTTAGCTCACACATTCATTTATAAGACTGGCAGCACAGAAGTTCAGCTATTAGTGCTTTTCCCAAAAAAGACAGATGCAAGACATTATGTATTGTTGCACACTGTCAATATCATTATCAGAGCCTTGTCAATAAATTATCAGAACACTGACAAGTTTATTTTTTAAATGCACAGTTGTCCTGCTGTTGGTCACTATTCGTAAGTGAAAATTTGATCATATTTAAGGACTCCTTATAATAAATGTCTGTTCCCATGTTTAAAAATAATACTGGCTGATGTATCACTATTGTTTTTTAGATATGACAAGGAATTTTTAAATACTGCAGTATTGTTATGTAAGTTACATTCATGTTTTCTGACTTATCAAGCTGCTTGTCATGTCTAAGTTAATAAAACTCTCCAATACTACATCAACATATTTCACTATTCATAATTCGAATAATGGGGGACATTTGTAATATCTGTTAAGATGTACTAAAAAATACACAATGCAGATCAACAGCAACACAAACTACAGGCTCAAATAAGATCATAAGGTCCAACCAACATTTAACAGTAATGACCCAATGGCTCTAACATCTATTTATAGCTATTTTCAAATAGTTTAAGGACCTTGATTTTTTTTTCTCACGTTCACAACTCTGGAATATAGGTCAGGTAACTTTCGTTTCTGACTGCAGAGCTTGTTGCGACTGTGCCAAACAATTCTATCACACACCATGACTCAAACATTGTGAAATAAAAGGCCTGCATGTGCTGCACAACAGCAGCCATTGTAATTGCACATTTTAGCATTGCATTCAGGAAATGCCATGACACCATCACTGTATCTGACAAGCTGTTCAGCTGGTGAAGAAATAATTAAGAATTGCCACACGAAAGCGTTTCACAGTGTGAAATCACAGTTACCGTGCGTGCGTGCTGTTCTTCTACCTGTTGACCTTGAGTTGAATCTCCCTGCTGTCAATCAAAAAATCATTCACACTAATTACACAAAATTACATCAAAAGCTTCAATCAATCTGGATCACCATGAATTAAAGGAGGATATACATTTCTATTTCCTGACCTAAGACTTCATTTGATGTGGACCTCAGTTATGTAGAAGGTCTTTAGGTCAGTCCCATTAAAAGAGCTGTGGTGACAAGGAGAAGTTGTTAGAAATGTAAACAACTCCCCTGCGATCCCACTAATCTGAGAGTTCAGATGGTGCACTCTGATGATTATGGAAAACGGCACATACTGTTTCTACACAGTCACAGTTTGAAAGAGTGAAAGTCACTAAGGCTTAAAACAGGCGAAGGCATTTGTGTCCCACCGGGCTCAGGGTTTGTGGCATGTAGCTCCTTCGAGTCCAGCTAATCCTGAGGTGACCAGGAGCAACCTCCAGGCATCAGTTTACATGACTTGCTCTCAACAAACACCCACCACTATCCTCAACTTGACAAAACAGCCCTGTGAGGGCCGAACCACCCAGCTCAAAGTCAGGGTTGAAAACAAAGTGGGTTAGTCAAAGTAAGGTGGTTATAATACCCTTCACAGCAGTATGACAGAGTCAGCATTACTTGGGTGTGTGTACAACTGGGACAGCATTGTTAAATCCTGGCAATGAATCAGAATCAGCAATGCATCTACCTACCTACCTACCTCTGTGTTTACCAGCACACAATAAACACACACTTAGCTTCACATGACAGCGGGATCTCAGACAGTAGTGGAATTCAGAGTATTTACAGACAGCAACGCGTACAAGATGTAACGCTTACACACAGATAACTTCACTTCTGCACAAAACTTCAAATGAAGTCAGACCTACGTGATGATGACAGACGACTGCCTGTGTGTGAATCAGAGGAGAACGTACAGTCGCCTATAAAAGATCTGTTCCACAAAATGTTTGGTGTGCCAACATATCTGTCCTGCTCACAGGAAAACCGTGCTGAAGCAACAGGAAGAGCCTTTGGCAATGTCATACACACACAGATACACACTGACCGATGGTGTAAGGGTAAGTCACCGAGCTGCCATACTAACCGCATCCAGTCCGAGGCTGGGAAGGAATCTGCAAAAGTGAATTTATAAGCTACTTACTGTTTCAAAACAGTAAGTTGATTTCCATGTCTCTAGGGACCCAACCCATAAAGGAGCACAAGAAGACACTACGATATTGTATTTCAAACATCAAATCAGGTCATTCTCTGTAAAGATTAAATGCAAATATCTACATAGTCTGAGGAGACACTTTCTTACGGGCAATGTTTCGAATAAATTGCGCAACGAATGGCACAATGAAGAAAGACCTTAGAACCTAAAGACCAAGTTACAGCTGATTTAAGAAATAGTGTAACATTTTCGAAAATATATACTCTATTAACTTTTCCTCCAAGAGTTAAAAAGATTGATTCCACCGTTATGTCGGTTTATGGCTCCACATTAAATCCACCTACTCTCTAAAACTCACCAATGAATGTGTTTAATCCTCACAAACCCCATGTATAAAAATAACAATTAGCTTTGTTATTTATTTTTTGATTATTTCCAGTTTTATTTTTGTTTTTCATCTTTGTGCTAAGCTAAGATAAGATACCCAGCAGCTTCATGTTTACACTACAAACATGAGAGTGATATCAGTCTTCATATATTTCTCCTCCCAAAAGTGAGTGAGAGTATTTTCAAAACCTCAAGACTCAAACACTCTTTGTTTACACAGACCATCCACAATCACAGGCAACATGGTTTAAAAATAGCTTGTAGCATCACAGAGGTGTGGTTTTTGGAAACGCTGTGGACTAACTTCTGATGGAAACTGTTGACTGTATTGATAAGAAAGTTGGAATAACGCGGCTCTGGGTCAGCATTTGCCACACACTGGGAAGGTGTCTTTGAGTCTTGAGGCGATCAGAAACTCACAATTGAACAGTAAAGCACAAACATGTAAGACTGGAAACCCAACACAGAATTTTGTAATTTGAGGAGCCATTTCATAACTATCGCTGCCTCAAACAAAAGGGATCAGGAGGTCTCCTCTGGCCGGGCAAAACCACAACCTTGTCCTTCAGAGCTTAGACACACCATTGAGCCCTTCTGCCCTGATTTCCTAAGTTTTATGACTTGCCATTCTGCAGATTTATGACAATTTGTTCTCCAGACTAAGCCTACACCCTCAGTTATTAATTACTTAAGAAGATTTGAGTAAAGTCTAATTAAGCAAAACCACAGCAAACTGGGGAAAAAAGATTTCACAATTCAGCAAACAAACAAGACCACAAAAGTGCATAAAGTTGTTCAGGCCTTGATCGAATGGTTTTCACTGAAATTAAAAAAATATTTTAGGGTCACCTGTTTATTCACCCCACCCTCACTCCTCTGTGCTGCAGGCTGATACAGGATTTATATCAGCATAAACAGTGAGTAAACAAAATCGGGCTGGAGCATGGAGACAGAAAAGATGTAGTCATATTTCTTTTGGTGCAGGTTGTGGCTTGTTCAGACGGTTACGGATGATCGCCGCCATTTCAGGTCATGACGTCTTGCTCAACTTAGCAAATAAAAAAAAAAAATACTCTTGCAAAACTCAGACGAGAAGAAGACACAAGGTGGAGCGGCAGGAAGGTCGACCATGACAAAAATAAAACTGGTATAATGAGCTACTACAATGACATTTTATACATACAATATGTGTATATAGGTACAGTTTCATTCAAAGAACAAAGGGGGGAAAAAGGGGACAAAATACCTACATATCATAAATGTATGTAAAATTATTCAGCTGAGACCAAGTTCACCTTGACTTAACTTGTCCTGAGGCAAAATATTCCACTGCAGTGGAAGCTGGAAGCAAATGTGACCTTTGATTTTGAATTAAACGATGGCTGAACAACTTTACACAAGGTTAAAATGTCTCTAATGCAGTCTGGAGGTAAACAGAGCCAAGCAGCTCGTAAATGTTTTAAAGGCATCATGTAATAAAAAAACAAAAAGAAAAAACCTTCATTTGATATTATAGAGACTGGCTGTCACGCTCTCTTTTAGGTAGTTATTAACCTTGTTTGACAAGGTTTCATTAGGTTTTGACAGGAAAACCAAGTTTTAATCAGTTTTCATTATTAATCCATACTCCACATACACTCAATTCCCAGTTTGTTGGGTACACCTAGCGAATGGAAATGTCTAACACAGCAGTCCTGTAATCGGTCCAATGCTTTTGTTCATTCGGGCTCCGCCAGTCTGCCAAGGAAGTAGCGGATGACTCAGAAAAAAGAAATTAAATGACAGGATATGGAGATACCACAACCGTTAGGCTGAAGGATGAATTGTTTGACCACGTTATGACAAAGGTATTCATCATTTCTGGCAGTCACTAAATACTTTAGTCTTTCCATATAACTCCATATGAGCCTCTGTAGAGAAACCCTGTGATGTGACAGGCTGTGTCAAAAACGGACTCGGTGAGCACAGATCTTTCCCCCGAAGGAAAACATAAATCTAGATCATGTCTTTGAAACTACTAGGAGACTGTGGTTGTACTGCATCTCAAAACATCCATGGCAAGCAGAGGGAAACCTGAGGGCAGATCATACAATATAGTCATGACCTACTGACATTTACACTACTCCATGTGAGGTAGTGGGACACAAACGGAAACATGAAAGGACACCTAGAGGTCTTTACAACAGTAACAACAACAGCAACAACAACCATGAGTGTAATAACTGACTTTGTAAAAAGTGGACTGGACTCTCACAGTTTATTTTCTATCTTGGTGTCAAAAAACCTTTAGTGCAACCATGTGATCAGAGCAGATCAGAGTCTATCTTCATCAACTCTAATCAAGTATTTCACCTTAGATCAGCAGGGTTGAGGTCAAAGGTTAGGTGTCCAAATCAACCAGTGAACACCTTCTCTACACAGATGAAGTCTGCTCCTTCACTTCAAGTTACCAGAACCTACCCTACTGTTCATTACAACTCTCTTTTTCAAGACCACTGTATTCATGTATAGCACTGCATCACTGCCAGCTCCTAATAGCAACAGCAAAATCACCCTGAGGTTGTGCTAGATGAAAAGACAACATGGCAGGAAGATGGATGAACTAATTACAGGTGTCCATTACCAACAAGATCTGATAAATTCATAACAAAGTGAAAAGGGACAAACTGCAGCAAAAGGAAAGACACGACAGAGAGAGTGTCAGAGAGAGGGTACAGGTCAGCTTGTTTCAATTGGAAGATTATTTTAGTTTTTCAGGATCAAACTATTCACAAACACAACATTCAGTCGCCCCCGCCCCCCCACCTCCAAATAAAGAAGAACAAAGACTTAAATCAACAGCCCTCTGGCACCGTTTCAGCAAAAACTGAAAATAATAAGCTTCACAGAGGGAGTCTGTATTGTGAAGTTAATATATTGGATTACATGACGCTGGTTTTCTGGTTTGTGGTGCGCAGTTTGCACGTACAACTTTATAATGTAAAATAAACATCTGTTTTCTTGTCCTGCACATGGCCTGCAAATGTTCTTTGTATTATTTTTTGTTTTAACTATATTGTAAACAGACCTCATTTCATTATTATTTTAACACAGAACAGGGACAGACTGAGCAACACACTTGCTTGTACATTAAATTACATAAATTGTTTGAATAAATTCAGATTCAACAGGTCACGGTTGAGGCACTGTCCTACCAGCAGTAGTTATGAGCTAGCTGGTGACACCTTAACTGCTGCTTCTCATCTGCCAATGGAAAGACGCCTGCCAGCCAAGATTCACCACCCTTAATATTTAATGTCTTAGTTCAGAATCATCTTGCCCTGGAGAGAAACACAAGGAGTGGATGTCAGATCTCACAGGTGCTCTGGGCTTTTCACACACCAGTGTGAGAAATCCTGCACGAGATGACTAGAAACAAAACGTATCAGGCCTTCGAGGTCCTCTGAACTCTTCATCTGAATTTAGACCAAAGAAAAGCTGTAAAAAAAAACAAAGCTATGAAATCTGGAAATTAATATTTCTTGCTATATGAGGACAACATTGCCTACATATTAATCAACAGAAATCCTACGTTGCACTTTTTGTTTAATTGCTGTTAATTAAATACAGAGGAACCACTGTCACCATGCAAACTGCAAACACTGACGGCAGTATATACAGATTATTGTTTCACATTGTACACCACCACAGTAAATGACAAGC
>OMNW01006849.1:46209-63310 GCA_900303245.1 Selene dorsalis | reverse complement strand
ATCTGTCACCTAAAACAGGCCAAGGAGGCAAAGGTCTGCTTCACTTCCACAAAAAGAAGTTAGCTGAAAACGTCAGCGTGATAATAAAAACTATAAAAAGCTTTGCAAGATGCTTCCACGACTGCACTTTTCAAATCACATATCTATCACGGTCCAAGGACGCAATGGGTTTTTTAAACGTTGACACAAATTAACCATGAGATTTGATTGCTAAGATTTTTCTGATATGTGATTAACTTCTTTCATACACTATTTTATGTCGGTGGTTTCACTGAACTTTTTGTGAGTTTACAAGGATGTTTGAGATTTTTTGAAGATATTTCACAAAAATTGATTCAATATTTTTCTCATTTTTGCACGGATCCAGATCATTACATGCAAAGCACTCAGAATTTCCCAGAGTATAAAAAGGAGTACCGCATAAAACGGGAGTCTCTCCTAGTTCTAACAACAAAAAGGACAAACCTTAGCAATTTTCAAATGTACATCATTGCTCAAGACTTCAAAACTGACTGTCTCTCTCTCTCACACACACACACACACACACACAGACACACACACACAAACATTTTTATCTCACATTAGCTGCGATGAGACTCATTTACATGACATTTACATGCATTCCTTAGATCCTTAACTAAATCTAAACCTAATTCTCACCCAAACTGTCAGAACAGCGATGGTTTCAAACCAGAATATGTCCTTGCAACCACAGAAAGACACATACACTCGCAAACACACGGAACACTTCAGCATGGCCTCAACAGGTTAAACCACTCATACATTGATTTGCCGCAGCCAAAACAAAGTCACAAGTGTGCAGTAAATACCAGAGGAGGTGATATTTTGACCTGACCCTCATTAGGGGTTTAACTGCAGTTTGGTTAGTGTTAATGATTGATCAAAGGATTTAAAAGATGGTAAGGAAGTAAGATCACATTTAGAGGTGTGAATCATTTGCATCACTACATTAGTTACTGGATTAGTTTATCTACAGTTAACCCTAATAATGTCTAAACCGTACCAGAGATCCATACCTAGCACCAGCATTCAGAATTTATACTTGACTCGAGTAATCATTAGGAATAGTGCACTTTTTAAGGCAATCCTGTCAATATTTTTGGTAATTTACTCAAAAATATACTATGTCACTGTAGGATACTTAAATTAATACTGTAAAGGAGACATGCAGAGATGTAAAGGAGGAACAAACAAACCAAAAAGGTCAGATCCCTGTCTGTAAAGTGGAAATAATCTGGTTATTTTGGTGGTGTGATTGGAAACAGTTATCAAAGCTCACTTTTAGATCTCTAACTTTTTTTCTTTTTTTGGTCTCTCTCTCATCAGCCCACTCTTTTATCTTCTGTAGATGGGTCGAGAAGTGGCTTGAATGTGGCTTTGTGTAAATGTCAATAACATGACTAGAAAGACACAACACTGACTTGACAAGGCACATGGGTACAGCGTTTGTAGATGATATTGGAGCCCGAAGGCCAGAACCCAAGCCCCTTGGTTACTATCAGTGAATCTCGAAGAAGTGAGGTACTAATGCCTACATCTCCGATTCTCAGACAGACAGTATGTGACTTTCTCACCCACTCATATTAGTGTCTTATCCTGACTGAATGTGCATTATGCAAATTTTACCGTGTTAACTCGCAGCCTTCACAGAACTGGAGATATAACAGATAGTCAATGTTGTAGTCAGGCACAAATATGGCTTCTTCACAGTCTGATTTTAAAAGTGCAAATCAGGAGATGTCCACGTCCCGCACGCTCACACTGCTGCGTCCCTTATGACACTTGAAAACAAACCATGTAAAACCACCCCAGCTTAAGTGACTCTTGGAAATATGCAGAACAGGTTGGTGTTGATGTTACACAGATGAAGACACTGTAAAGAATGTTCCTGATACCAGAAAAACATTGTGTCTCCCTTACTACATTCACAATGACTTCAACCTCACAAGGTTGAGCCCCACCTTCTGATAGAGAACAGATCATTTATGACCTGTACAAATCAAAATGCGCCCCCTCCCCTCCCGACAGTATTTTTTTCTTTCATCATCAGATATCAACAAGCTTTCAGGGCAATCAAGTATTTTAAGCGCATGCCGCTAAGTTTGCTTAACACAGCAGTCAATATTAATAGAGTGCTATTTAAGCCCAGGTTTACACACAGAGCAGCCAGATAGTTAATGATCAACCAGGCTTTGGTGGGTCAATAAAAAAAAATTTTTAAACTATGTCGAGGACCAGCTTTAGTAGAACTTATGGGAAGGCCATAACATTCCTCACCTTTGATGAGAAACTGGTGGGAAGACATTTTATGACTTCCATTAACCTCGACAGTCCCTTTACCAGCCACAGACAGGTTGAGTGACTGGTATCCCTATCCTGAGTGCTATTGTTACAGCGTGTTGTTTTTCCTCTATATTCCCTGAACTAAGAATATGCAACCCTCCTCATGATCCGGGCTTTGTCGGCAACATGCAAAAACTAACCTCACCCCTCACACACAGCCGCGTCAACTGTGCTGACACAAATACACAATGGTGTGATTGGTTAGCAAACAAGGTAGGCTTTAGAATAAGTTACCATCGGTTTGGATCGCAAAGGAATTTCAGCTGCTGCACGAAAAACAACAAAAGTCACTAAAAGAAAAACTGAATGTATGGCACTTTTACTTTCAATTCAACTCATCAGTTACTTTGAAGGTCTTTTCCTGTAAATTATATTTTATGACTGTTCACTGATGTTTCATCATTTTAATGAGTGAGGATTACGAAATTCGTCTTACCAAAAAAAAAAAAAAGTGTGCTCTGGCTGATCTATAATCAACATCTTTGTTCTTTATTTTTCTTTTTTCTTGATGGAGGTCTAATCACGGCCGTCCTTATCATGAGAGAACCCCCTTGATAATAAGAAACATTTATGTATGGTGTCATGTTGCTGTTGAAGAAATATAGGTCAACTGTGAATTGTCCAAATACGGACAAGGACGCTGTTTATAGAAAGACCGATTGTGTGAACGTACCAACGTTTGATGATTCATCCAAAGTTAAAAGAGAGCATCAGGTTGCAGTTTAATCTCTGGCAGAACGACTTTGCAGTAAAAAAAAACAAAAAAAAAAAAACACAAGAAGCTACTCTTTTCAGTTGCACATGGGTTTGATATATCACGAGAAGGCCGTCACCTCTTGACCAATGTATGGTGGACTGTAGAATAACAACAGTCTACCTGGACAGTGTCAAATGGTGCATTGTTGGACGATGACGAAGTGTTACAAGCAGCCAGGTTCAGCTAATCTGCTGGAGCCCTCTTCGCTGGCACAGTGCAGACATTCAGACTAATGAGGGCTCTGGGTTTCTTCATACAGTCTGAGCCTTTTATGTTATTTTCTTGAGTTACAACAGCTGTCTACAGTGGTCACAGACGACATCTCTGACCTCAGAGAAAACTGGCTGACCAACGTATATGCGGTTAACGTATAAATATCACTCAAGGAATGAGAAAACTGCAGCATGTAAATGTCAAAGGTTGCAACAAGGTTGAAACTGTGAACAGTTCCAATGTAATTCATCTTTTTGGTACATTTTTTTATTCTTTACAAGGGGTGTAAGAAAATACTGACGCACTAAAATACTGCAGTATTTATGAGGCTGTGTCCATTCTTTGAAGCGTTATATAGATTTTTTCATCAACACTTTACATGGTAACAATGGTTTTGTTTTGTATTTCCAAATGATGGAAATGACTTTGTTCAGACTACATGAACAACTGTGTTGTATATCTATGACACTGTTATATCTTCATGTTTATCTTCTACACACATTTTCAGCTTCTATCCTGATTCCTCTACTCAGATTGCTAAAAAAAAAAACATTAACTATGATGTTGGACGTTATGGGAGCTGTGAAATACAAATGAAGGTTCATCTGTTCACAGTGTGAATGCATTAAAATAAACTGCATTTGTTTGTGCATATAACAGTGTCTGAGTTTTTCAGAAAATAGACTTTTGGAAAGGAAAACCGCAATTTATCATATCATCACTCCGCTTTGGGATGTGTATCATATCACCAGATTCTTGCCAATACACATCCCTACTGTTTACCATATTGAGGGCTCAACTGAAAAATATTTTGGTTGTGCTATGATGATGATTTCATCACTTAATAATACTGATAAGAAAACTCCAGTTGCAAGCTTTGCACATGATAAGAGCAAGTGATAATAATAACACGTTCTGCATCACCATTGGACTTACTGTTGTTACTGCTGTCTATGTTTGGCTAAAAAATGTAGATACATAAACTAAAAACATACATGAAACTGTTTAATAGACAGTTTGTATGACGCAAATGAGCACATTTCCATATAATAGCCTGAGTGCAAATTTTGTCAGGGATCAGCTCTTTCACATAATAAAACCTCTTATGCAAATATTATTCTTTTTCTGTCACTCATCACCTGAGTTCAGTTAAGTTTTTCTACCTGAGAGTTGCCTGAGGCTCCCACACCCACCATGCTACAGTATGTTTTTGTTCATGTTGATGGGCTCGGTAGCGCCCCACTCAGGGAAGGGAAGGAAGGGGGGCACTGACGCTCTTTTCAAACAAACCCACAGAAAATAGACAGCACCGCTTTTTAGCTGAAAGGGGAAAAGTAAACTGGTCTGACCGGTGTGCATACAGCTGCTGGGGGGAGAGAGAGAGAGAGAGAGAGAGAAGGGAAGGAGAGAAAACAGAAAAACAACGTGCTCAAGAAAAAAACACGTGATAGAGTAAGGATGAAGATTATAATGGGTAAATAGGTAGATCCGCAAAAACCTCCACATTATTATCAGCAAGCATGTGACACAGATGAATGACAGTGAGGAGCCTTAACACACACATACGTGCACATGCGCACACACGCCCACGCGCTGAGAACCACAGCCAGGTAGGTGGTGGTGAGCTACACACTCACACACACTTGTAAACTCACAACAGTAGGAAAAGCGATAAATAAAACAACACACACACATACACACATATATGTGTATAGGCTACATATAAACACAGGTACACACACACACACTATAATCAACACACACACAGTACGGAGCTGCTGCTGTTTTTACCTTTTGAATACAAGGATCTGGGAGAAGTGAGGTCGAGGTCCCCGCTGAAAAGGGAAATAAAGTCAGAGGGCATCGCAAACCCTCAGACCGAGGAGACCGGGCAGCTTCAGTCACACAGCTGGACGCCGCCGGACGAGTTAGATTTTCTCTTTCGCTGAAACAAAACCGTAAAAGTTGCGCTCACGCCGCCTCCGTCTTTACCTTGACTCTGTCTTCTCTACTGTGGCCGCTGTCACACGGCCGCTCTGCCCCACTCCCTCCCCCTCGTGGCTCCTCCCACCGCGCGTGTTTGTTGTCAGCAGACGACCAGAGCGGCGGGGAGCCGCCCACATGACGCAACACGCAAAACTTACGTCGGCATTATTTATGATAATGAGCAAAACCCATGGACTGTGTATAAAAAAAAGTAAAAGCTCATGGATTATGTTGAAGTATTTTATAAGTTTTTCATATTTTCTTTAAAGTATTATCATATATTGTCTTTTATAGACATTTTATATACGGTCTATGGTTTAAATCTTTATAATTGGACTCAATGTATAACATCTCCATGTGTGTGTATGTATGTTACATTGATTATATATATAATAGCCCAGAGTAACAACTGTGCTGAGTTTGAGTATATATGGAACAAAGTGGAGGCAGAAGTGTGTCCAGATAGATCACCAGATAGATAGAAATGCAACCTGAACTTAGTCATCTATTTCCTGTATGAGTGTCCATGTGTTTGTTTTAATTGACCAGTTGCAAATGTGAAATTTAAATATCAGTTTTTGATCCAAACAGATGCCCAAATGTGATACATGTTTTTGAAAATTCTGTGAAATTAGTGGTTTAAATGTCCTTGATTTTGCAGCATCTAATAAAACTCTCATGCCTTTTCTAGCCGGCAGTTGCTCTTAATATTTTATCTCCGTTCATCATATTTTCAAACTTTGATGAGTAAACGTGTCTCTTATGGTCTCTGGTCTTCCAGAATAGTTTATTCCGACAGATGGTATGGCCACAGAGCCCCACTGTGACTTAATTAAACACAAAGGTCAAAGCCCTAGTTTAACTTGTTGAGTTACAACAGGCCCTGAACACCTCATCTAGCACCAGTGTGTTCAGGTGTCCTAGAATTACCCTCCTCTCTGCCCGGCCTCAGCCAACCCATCCTTTCTGCTCTGCTGCTGGCATTTGTTGTCATTTGACCTTTATACTTAGTTTGTCACTATCACTATCACTATGTTACAGATCATGTACTTTCATAATATAAACTTATACACAACACCAGCCTGCACCCTTCAAAGTTGACATTTGACTTTAAGATGTTTATCACTGAAACTTCTGCTGCTTTCTCGGCACAGTGGAGTTAGATAAACTTGATATAGAGGAATTCCCGTAAGTTTAATTGCTGTAAAAAAATTCCACATGTCAAAATACCTTGAATAACATGATGCTATTGATGACATTGTTGGTAATTTTATACACTCATAATTTCACATATGTTATAGAGCCACAGGTGAATTTAAGAGTAACAGGCTGAAATGATGAAAAGGCATGGATCTGGCAACAGACAGCAAGTGTGAAGTAATGTTTATGGTTCATGCCTCCTGATTTTATTTATTTTGACTATATACATAGTAAAATATATCATGTTGAATCTAACAACACCTGGTGCCTTAGGATATTCATACTCAACATTTTCCTGTGAGCAACATAATGACAATATAATGCTGTATGTTACCATATTATGCGTTACTGTGCATGGTTGACAAATGAAAGTTCAAAACTTATGGAAATTAAACATACATATATAAAGTGCATTGTTTTACAGCTGACTTTTTTCATCAGATCAGGTTGATGCAAAAATGATATTTCACTAATGAACAATTATTTTGTGTAATAAAAACATTCTGCATGATTTAGTCACAGAAACACACATTAATTTGCTTAACAAAATATACTGCACAACATACGACCCTAATCCTGGTCCTGCTTCTTAGCTTTCTCTAAAATAGAGTTAGATCTGCATTAGTAGGCTAGAGAGAAAAGCTAATAATATATAGATTTGCAAGAGCTAATGTTGAACCACAAAGCCAGAACATGTTGGTTTGAATAAAACCAGCAAAAAGCAATAACTGACACAAAGCAGTTCCCACAAAGCTGGAGGTCTTATACTTTTGTAACAATAATGATAATGTTTTCTCAGCCCTCATGAATATTCCCAGAGGAAATTGTTGACGTTGTTGAAGCAGATAAAACAGCCGGCCCCTCAGTCGAGCTTTCACCTCCTTGTTTCTTACATTTAAGTCCGAACAAACCGCAGAGTTTCATCAGCATCAGATCAACAATCTCTTCCTCTTCTGATGGCTGTAAAAAGAGAGCAAATAAATATCAAGTGGTCTGAGGTTGTCTCTATAACGGTTTCAGCTTACTTCTGCAACATGTACAATAAATCCTCAGATATTGGTCAAAGTCAACTGCTACAGAAAGTCTGCACTTCTCAGCAACATTTAAACCTCTCAGCCTCAGCATGAGTGAGTTACCTGGTGATGTATCTGCTCTTGACTGAATGCCACCAAGATGACAGAGATGAAGAGGTTCAGCACCACAAAGGTCATGAACACAATACAGGAGCCGATGAGGAAAGCACCAAGCACCGGGTTATAATTCAGAACCTGGTGGGTGAGGAGGAAGAAATACAACGAAGAAGCTTCAACTGTTATAATCTGCTGTTAGGGGATGATAATAGTCACCTACTCACCTCTTCGTAGTTAAAGATGCCAAGCTGCAGGCTGATGATGGTCTGTGCAGCATCCAGCAGGGTCCGATAGGAGTATAACTTCCACCCATACATCAGGTTAGACTGAAAAGTAGAAAGTAGTAGTAGTTTGTGTCAATAACCACCTTTTCGATGAGTTTGTTTTTCACAGAGCATAGAAAAATATTTAGTGGCTCTAGCAGCTTGTTGATGGTAAGTGTGGGAAACTCCTCACCGCAATGGAGTAGGCCAGGAACATGATGGTCATGACCACCAGGAAACCTGAAATATCAGTCCAGGCTCGCTGCAGTGTGGATGTGATCATGTGCAGCTTAGGGTTCAGTCTCAGTAGGTGCCACAGCTTGACTGTGGCTAACAGCACCAAGAAGGCAATCAGATACCCCAGCACTGCATCGGCCTTGGCTGTCTCATGGAAACTGGCGTATCTGGAGACAGAACATGAGAGTAAAGACTCGAATCACTTATTTTGTTTGCACAAGACAGTGTTTCTGCTCAGCAACAAATAAATTCATGTTTCACATTTACAGTTTCTTATTGCTGAAATCCAACCAAACTAGCATAAAAGGTCCATGTAGTAAGTTTAAATTGTATGTCCTAAAGTTCAAGTTTGATCTTCTGACTTTCTCTTATCTATTAAGATACAACATTTTAATGGAAATAAATAGACTAAATAAACAGCATATAATTAAAAACATAAATAATCATGTATTCTGTATAATATGTATAATACATAAATAAATTACATATAACACAATTATATTGTACACAACTTCTTTCATTAACTTCCAGAGTACAGTAAGAACATTAAGCTGCCTGTAAACAATTTAAATATACCATATATGTGATCATTATTCTCTAATGATTAAAATGTGCCACATTTGACATTGTCAGCTGGGTCCATGTCAGTGAGGTTCATCAGAGCAGAACCACAGAGCCAGAACAAATAGTTGTTGCATTGAGGTGAAACTACCAGACTTTATGCCTATGTTAAGATAAAAGAAGCCTATTTGCATGGGTTGTGTCTCTTTTTATTGCTTACTGGTCTTTGTGGTTTTGGTAATAATCCATGTCCTGCTTCCCTAGTAAAGTCCGCTTGATGAAGACGGACAGTGCACTCCAGCTCAAAATGATGATCGCCATCTCGAGCAGGTTCCACTTACTCTTGAAATAATCCCATTTCTGTTGCTTCATCAGTTTTCCCTGTCAGGACATTAGAGGAGCGTGTGTCAGATGTTGTGGTAAGAGACTATACTACATATTGTTTCTAGTAGTTGTGGTGGTGGTCAAGCGCAAGTGGTAAATATACACCTGAACAAACATGTAATAAATGATAAAGAGGAAGTAGATGGCTTCAGAGGCCATGACAAAGATGTGTAGGCCACCGGTCGACTGGTAAAGACGCACACTCTGGAGCTCACTGCGGTACTGGAAAGACCCTGGAGGAAACACAACATCACTGACAACATGGTCCAAATTACAAGTGGAGTTAATGCACAGTTCTCACTCGGTAGCTTAATACAGACCGCTCACCTATGGCTGTGGTCTCCAGCATCAGTGTGACAATGCAAAAGAGATTCACGTTGGCATTGTACACAGTGAACTCAACAAAGATGGCTTGGGTGTACACATCAAACCAGGTGTTGTCATAAAGGTACTGAAGGAATCTGCATAGACAGAGATAAGTAATATAATTTATACATGACTCATGACTAACAGTTGTTTCCTAAAGTCATGAAAAGACAAGTTCTCATGCAGCATCACTGGTTTCACAAGCATCACAGCAACATGAATTAAGTCATATTAATGTACATTTACAGATTACTGGTTAACATATTGACTGTTTTATGATCAATGTTTAACTTGTTCCATCTAAGAAAATGTGAGATAGGAGAGAAAAATGTCCATCACATTTTTCTAGAGACTGATGTGACAGATTTCTAATTGATAATTTGATTAGTTAGTGACTAAATTCAGTCAGCTAATCAATCTTTTCAAGACTAAACATCTTTATACCATCAACTCAGGTAATTTCAGTTTTTCCTACCTGCTTGAATTTGATAAATCTGGCCCCAGATCCACCACAAACCCTCCTCCTCTGTAGACTTTCACACTGCCCCATATGGGGTAGGCCCTCAGTTTACCCTGGGACTGGTACGTCCAAGGGCTGTGGAGGTTCACTGAGGTGTTGTTTCCCTCAGAGTGGCTCCAGCCTGGACCATAAGAGCCCATGTCCTCCAACTCCCACGAGTACGTAGCGTGACAGTCCGGCACAGACTGCTGCATGGAGCGAGGAACATGGCAGGAGTTTTTCTTCACCCTCACCTGGCGGAGTCGAGCGTTACCCACCAGCTTTGAGTTTCCATCTGTTATAAAACCTAACAGGAATAAACACAGATGAAATAATGTAATCAACATATTTTATTATGTTTTCCATTTGTTGTAAAAAGACAAAGACTTGAAAATACTATGCAAACAAATTGTGTGTGATATTTAATAACACCATAACACACTGACCTGGGCACTCTCCAAACAGACTGCTCAGCAGACTTGTGTTGGCCCAGCTGAACACATCCTGAATACTCATACTGTCAGAGATCCCTCTGCTGAAGCTCTGTCGAATGTGCTGGGTCAGAAAGTAAGCGTTGGGGTCCCTCTGACCATACGCCACCAGGAGCAACATCCACATAAAGCCCATGTAGGCTGTATGACAAACAAACAACCTTACATCAGCCCCTAAAACTGTAATTACACTGCTTCCTGTGTTGCCGTGTACCAAAGGGGTTGTCCTACCAAGAATCTCCCCCATGAGTGCAAAGACTTTTTGCTCTTTAATCATGTTGCTCCTAATCCTCTCGATGTCAGTGGGAGGTGGTGGCTGATAGAAACTGCATGTGCTGTCTCTTCTCGCTGCCCGCAGTGCGTCAGGATCGTCTGAGGGAGGAAATTCATTTGTTAAGATTTGTTACTCAAAGCACTACAACAAAAATGAGAAACGAGACCAGAAAAAACGTGCCTGCATCTCTGAGACTTTCATCTATCTGAGGCTCTCCATACTCCTCTTGGTCAACTTTTTTCAGAACGAGAGCAAAGAAAGCAGCAAAACCAAGAACCTGTGACAGGAAATAAATGTATTAATCTCATTAGGGGAAATTTCCATTGATTCAGCAGACAGCAGAATATAGATAAGATAAGATCTGATTATGACGGACCTGAAAAGTCTTGCAAATGTATATGCATAAAGCATTTCATTAATTAATATTAGATTTGACTGGACATCAAAGGGCACTTGGGCAGTGCAATCCTTGGTCACCTTTTACACTGTGTCATGGTAATACTACTCACCTTCAGAGGTTGGGTAATAAAGAGACTCTCAAAGAAAGAGACCACCATGGAGATGAGCCAGCTTATGGAGCGCTCTTTCCCGTATGTCAGTCCGTACATCATGGTGAAGTATCCTGACACACCACTGGTAGCAATCACCAGGGTCCATCCAATGAAGACAAACCACCACGGCAGACCTCCTTGGCAGCACTTCTTGGACGAGCCCCCGTTGTTGAGACTGTCCTCTGGACTGGGGCTGCGGTCAAGCTGGTCTCCGTCCAGGCTGGACGAGGGGTGGTGGTGCTCCAGGAGACTTTTCATTCCCTGAACTTGCTGCATGGCCCGGTTGTAGCTGTCTGGGTTTGGGAAACGAGAAGGTCCCAACAGACCCAGCTCCTTCTCAACGTGACGCAGCTGCCTGTACAGGTATCGACTGTTATTGCTCTTCTTCTGAACTTCATCTGAAGACTTCTCAGGACTTCCCCACAAACTGTTTTCTGTCCATGTAAAACACAGTGTGAGTCAATGACGATGTCAAATAGGTTGAACTAAACAGTACAATTCAAAATTCTGATTTATGTTCCCTTTTTGGATAATTTGTTTTCTCTTCCAGTGTGAAAATTAGACTATTGTTAGGTCCAAGCGACTATAAGAATAAAGGTATGGACTGATTTAGATGACTGACAATATAACAGATCACATCACGTCACACTGGCCTATCATCCAGAGGAATTAGCTTGACAGCTTCACCATTTGTATGAAAAAAATTATGGTTTATCCTTTAACTTGACATGAAATGCCATCAAAGAAAATATCAATACTTCATAAGTTCTATTCATAAAAGTTGAGCCAGTGAATCTGAAACATATGAATACTGTATGTTGCAGCTTACCTTGCAGACTGACTGCACCTAAGCTGAGGATCATAGAGCGATCCTTTTTGGAGGTGTCGGTGTAGAAGTCTCCGGCTGCTCGATTCTGCTGTCGGATGATGTCCTCCACCAGAGACAGCAGAGTGTTGATGTCTGTCCTCTGACCAGGATGGAGTTCCAGATGGGGCAGTGGACTTTTCATGGCCTTTGAAAGTGACTGCGCAATTTTCTTTATGTCCTAATGTAGAAAGCACATTAAGTTCTTTAGACATAGAGAATGGAGAAGTTATTATCTCCAGCTTACGTTCAAGCTACCTGCGCCCTCACCTTGATCACAGTGTCAGCTGTGATGTCCTTCAGCTCCTTCTGGGTTAAAGAAGTCTGTGAGGGAGACACCCGACCAGTCTTCCCCTGTTTGGACGCGTCTGTTTTGTTGGTCTTCTCTCGAGGACGAGTGTTTCTGAAGATACTCACAATGAGGAGATTGATGGGAAACATGATGATTGAACTTTGAATTCCAATCATAACCTGCTGCCAGGTGAATTCGATGTGGCCTGCAAAGTAAAGTGCTGCTTTAGATTGACTTTAAATTGGTGTGATTAAAGGACAGGTCATTTTAATTGCTCTTTATAGCACTGATGTTTAAGATATACCCTACCCAGGTCCATGGTCTGCTCAGATGGGTCTGTTGGGATGCCCCAAAACATAATGCTGGTCAGCATGGTGCAGAGCAGAAGAGAAAAACAGCAGGACACTCGCTGTACACGTGTGAAAGTGCTGCAGGGAGGTCGACTTATGACGGAGAACCAGATATGACCATCACGGAAATCTTTGGCTGTCTTCATGAAGAACAAGTTACTAGAATAAGTCAAAAACCATGGACAGATTAGAAAAAACAGTGTATATTTAAGTGTGATTCCTTGGTAATGTGTCGCAGATTATCAGCACCTCACCTAAACCTCTTCAAATCCATTTCGGTGGCTACAGGGAAGACCTTGTCAAGAGAGCACTCTCCCACATCCACAGCCAGCCAGGAGTTACACAGGAAATGCCATTTCTGACCACTCTCCAGATCCTGCACCATCACTTTGTTGACGTACCTACACATAACACCAATAATTCTCTACTGTGCTCATAATTAAGACTCAGACTCAAGCTTAACTTTAATTTCATTTCCTTTGTTGTCAACATAAATCTCTTGCTCTTTAACTCATACCAGGCAGGATGTTCTCCTGAGTTGTCGTGCCACAGTCTGATGCTCTGAAGATCTCCAAGAGAAAAGTGTGTGGTAAGCAGGAACATGTCCACCCCTCCCCTCTCAAACACTGGTTTCTCAGGGTCTGTCAGGTGGTGGGGGTCACTCTCTCCCTCAGTACCCATCAGAGTTATTGTCACCTGAGACAAAAAAAAAAGGTCACTGAAGATGAACAGAGAAGCCTCAAGTTGTCGATATCAGCGACATAAATGTTGTGCCACGGAAACATCAGACAGGTTCTACAGACATCACTGACCTGAGAGGAGGTGGAGGCACCATGTCGATGCCCAGTGCCGATATTCAGCATGTAACGATACTCAGCCAGGGGGTCGTTGTCCTCCAGCACTGTTATCTTGACCTTCAAGTAAATGTGAAGGCACAGAACTCAGGGATTAATGATGACATGATTATTTACTCAGATGTAGAGTACTTTCTAATATTATAATAGGTTATGAGTTCAACAATTCAACTATTGTTCACTTTTAAATTCATGGTTTCGGTATTTGACCCCCCCACCGCCTGATCCGAAGGTTCACCTTCAGCCTAATCATTAAATAGTTCACTAATTGTTAGTTGAGTGTTTCATAAACATGGTTGTACATTAGTTGACCATCTGACTGTTCAGCAAGGTCAGAATCAGTCTTGCCAGTGGTGTGACATTTCAAATAAACAATATAATGGTGAAAGTAAAACAAGATAAAAAGATAAAAGAACACAAATAGATCGTATGTTTGAAAACTGAATAACAAATAGGTGCAAATCATTTGTGGTATTAAAATATTCATAAACCAAACTGGGAGTACAGTAGTGACATAACAAGAAGATGCATATCTATCAAAAGGGAAATCGTGTTAAGAAAATATGGTGGTGAATAAATATAACATCAAAATGTAACCATAATCACTGCATAAATCTTGCAGTTAAAGTCTGTTTTCTTATTTCCTCTTTCTTCTGGTCAAGGGAACCTCAACCTAACAATTAAGCAGTACAGTGTATAGTTTGTGCTTCTGCTTGTTTTTATTTTCTCTGACTGACGGTTTCAGAGGCATGTCACATTATATAAAAAGGGGGTATGCGTAATAAGCTACAAGTTCAGGTTCACCTTTTTGTCCAGTATTATCAGGTTGTATTTCTATGTGTGGTTAACAATGAATGAATATAAAACAAGGATCTGAAATGAACAAATTGATCTAAACTGAAAACATTATTAATGACAATCACCTTTGTTGAGTCCTGGATATCTTTCCTGCGTGCCCATATAACTACGAGGAGGTAAGCAGAAAAAATGGCCCCCACGAAACACACAACCACAGGATTGTTGGTGAATGTAGCAAAAAGTTCTGCGGTGCGTGACACATCCACCAAGTTTGGCATGACAAAGAAAGAGCTGCCAAAGAAAGTCAAGTGGTTACAGAGGCACTGAGTGACCGAAGGCGTGGTGAGTGGACCGACCTGAAAAAAGAGAAAACCCAGACACTCAAACTCAACAGCTCACTTCTCAAGAATGTAAAACTGCAAACACTCTGAATGTGTATTGCTTCTTTACTTTTACTCACCCTGCAGCCATCTTCACTCCATGAAGATTGAGTTTCACTCCAGTATTTGCACTGGGCAGCGATGGAAGTGACAGTGACAGTGGCGTTGATGGATTTGATGCCTGGCTCTACAATGGGCTTCATAAC
The DNA here is from genome assembly GCA_900303245.1 of Selene dorsalis. Taxonomy (NCBI): domain Eukaryota; kingdom Metazoa; phylum Chordata; class Actinopteri; order Carangiformes; family Carangidae; genus Selene; species Selene dorsalis. The sequence continues at coordinate 48,289 of OMNW01006849.1, read as the reverse complement.
AAGGTAGTGCACTCCAGCATCTCCTGTTCTGTCTTTGGGACTCAGTACCCAGGTATATTTTTCCTCTGCATTAAAACAATACGCTCATGTACAAAAAACACCCACACCCACACTTACATGTGTTCTAAATCTCAATTAGTATGTTGTTTTGGTCAGTATTTCAGCCATACTATACATCACATGGTACAAAAAGTAACGATACTTATTTTAATTTTACCTTCACTGGAATTCTCTAGGGGCATCTGAGTCTTGGCTGCATATTGCTCATCATTTGGATAATCTTGACATCCCAGGAATAGCATGAAGGAAATGTCTTGAGACGGCTCCATTTTCAGCACCAGTGTTACATCCGGCGAAGGGACGTCAATTATTAATGTGCTGAAATTGGCGAGGTCAAGGACTGTGCTGTTCTCCTGCCCAACATCAAGCCTTGGTAGGAGAATCTGAAAAACCAAGAAAAGAAATCACTCTGAATGATCTACGGAAATTATCCAGGATAAAAATAAGTAAAGGTATCTCAAAAATATTACCTCTATCTCCTCAGGTAGGTTCTCCACAGGAATGACAGTGCCGTTCACTCTGGTGAGAGTCACAGATCCTACAGTTCCTGTGATGTTTCCCTCCTCCCAAGAATATGGATTTTTCTCAAAGCTCATCATCTGGTGGAAACACAAAAAGTTTGTAACAGATCAGATTATTTATGAGGAGTGAACCAGTTCTTTGTCGTATCTTTTAAATCACATGATTGATGTTCAGCGGTAAGGAAAACCATACCCAAACATACCTTATTATAACCAGATCAAGGTATAACTGTACAACCACAGAACACTTGGAAACAATGATTCACTTCCTGCTGTGCACACTCACTCTCACATCCACTGGCTCCTCTGGAGAAACCACGTCCTCAGGCAGCCTCGGGAAAGAGAATCTGGATGAGCTGTTCTTCTGCACATTTATATCTTGCATCTGCATGGTCTTTGGAGACACTCTGCAGAGAGAACCACGTAAATCACCTCAGTGATTTCAGTTAAATCATATTAGATTAAGTACATGTAGAAGTAGTGTCAGTAATCTCTTACCTGTTGACATACACACTGATCTGACCAGAATCGATGATGGCAGGCTCTCCATCCAACTCTTTATTACTCAGCAAAGCACTTTGAACATTGTTCATCCCACTCAGAACAAACTCAGACACTTTTTTCTGAGGAAAAAATATATCCACTCAGTGAAAACTGTGGATAAAATAGAGCATATAATTGCATTTCAATGAATTTGTTTCTTACATTTGATGAAATATTCAAAATATTACTGGCTGCTAAAACTATTGGTGTAGCTGCTTGCATGACTTCTCCATCTTCCCCTCCATTCTGATTAACACTGATAGTGTTGAGGGTGGAGCTGAGGTCGACCAACAAGGACCCTGCTTCTTCCTGGAGAGAAAATACAACGACAGAAGGGATTAAAGTTGATCTATGTCCATCTCTCAAAAGAGCTGACAAAGATTTTATGAATAAATCTATATTTAAATATTTCATTTGCCTCTGAACGCATCCATATGTTCCACTAAAACATGTTGGCAAGGGGACAGTTAAGTACAAGTCCATAATGATGCAACGCTGCGCATTAATGTGTAATCACAGCTAATTAGCATCAACTATTACTATGGTCAGTCCCGGTTCCGGTTCGGGTTCCGGTTCGGGTTCCGGTTTCGGTCCTTCTCCCGGTTCCAGGTCCTGGTACCGATTCCGGTTCTGGTGGTCCTGGTACCGGTACCGGTTCCGGTTCGGGTGGTCCCGGTCACGGTTCTGGTCCCGGTCCCGGTTCTGGTCCCGGTTCTGGTACCGGTCCCGGTTCCGATTCGGGTTCCGGTTCGGGTTCCGGTCCTTCTCCCGGTTCCAGGTCCTGGTACCGGTTCCGGTTCTGGTGGTCCTGGTACCGGTACCGGCTCCGGTTCGGGTGGTCCTGGTTCCGGTACAGGTTCCGCTTCGGGTGGTCCTGGCCCCGGTTCAGGCAAGGTCCCGGCCCACTTCCGGTACGGTCCCAGCTCTTGTGGTTCTGGTACTATCCCATTCCTATC
>OMNW01006849.1:3176-36964 GCA_900303245.1 Selene dorsalis | reverse complement strand
ATCTATAATTGGATTTGGGGATTTTAATACCTGGTTGATAGTTCCCTCCAGCCTGATTAAAAATGTGCTTTTAACAGATAATTCTCAGGATACAATAATGTTCTGTAAAGATCATTTTAATGATTCAATAAATATAAAAAAAAACAATAAATTTGATTAGATAGGACAGAAATGTGCAATCTGTAAACACTTCATACTGCAATACATCACTGCTCAGTACAAAATAATACTGCCCTTTGAAATGTTAACAGAGGGTGACACAAAAATGACCTTACAACATTTTTAATAGGATAAACATCACCAATAACTTATCTAATTTGAGTATGTCAAGAGGAGGTTTAAGATTTATCATTTTAGCTGATTTTTTTTCTATCATCTTTACAGAGGATTTAGGATAATCGTCTACTTTCTACTTAAGTATGAAGAGAACCATTTTCAGGCCAGTTTACTGGTGCATTTTCCCAGACTACAGTGAAGTTCAGGTGTACAAATGTAGCTCTCATAAACCATACAAAACAAGCCATCAATCACAATATGTGAGGGCAGTTAATGCTGAGACACTGGTTCCCTCACATAGTTCAAATTTGACATAAATTGATGGTTTCAAATTTGGGTATGAGAGGTTAATAAACTTACAGCAGTACAACAGGAAGTCTGACGGGTATTAAGACATTAAAGTAAAAACAGGAAATCTCAAAATGCACCAAACTAACTTTAGAAATTTTAAGAGACTGAAGAAAAGAGTCATGAGATTTGTTACCTCCATGTGCATACACTGCAGCAAAGTCTCTGGTGACAGTCCAGAAAGTTTGTAAGCAGCAGCATTAAGTTACCCTGGTATACAGGGAAAAAAACACTAACAACATCTACATGAAAAAAGAAAATCAATAAGCTTTATCGCACAGGACAAAATTAGACATTGAAAACCATTTAGAGAACACAAACAAACACATCAGGCAAAACAATAGGTTTCTCATGGTGAAGAGTGGAAGCAGGCTTGAGGCTTGGATACCTCACAGGCTATTGACAGTCTTATTGAGGACACTGGTGCATCATCCCCAGCATGGACATCTCCAGTTCTATACTGGCAAACAATATCATGGGGCAAAGACAAACATAATCTAAGTACACACCTACAAGTGTGTATATCAATATCACTACATGGAAAACCTGAGAGCCCATGTAACTCAAATTTACGGATCAACATGAATCTGTTCTAGATCTTACCACATGAGTTAGTTGTGTTGACATACTTGCCTCTTCATTAAAAATACCAATCTGAATTGGGCAAAGGTTCATGTTTGGCATTCTGCATCAGCTTAGCTCTTTCTGTACATGTTACAGTAGCAAAAAGCTGCTTTAGGCTACTTATATGAGGAGTAATGGCTGAAACTAAAAAAGGGGCAGTGGATCCAGGCACGTTTCAAAGAAGAACATAGGGACCCACCCACATGTCAGCAAAAGTAACACTTAATAAGATCTGTCACTGCATTTTCCTTCCCTGCAGCTTCATCTTTTCCTCACTGCACACATCTGCCAAGGCAAAGCACCAGGTATCAAAACTGACTGACTTTACAAAACAAACACACACTTTTAACAGTAGTGAGACTATTATTGCTGTGGTGGTGCGCTTCATTAGGTTAAAATTAGACAAAGGCATGTTATAATAAATATGAAATAGGGTAGCGGATCTTGAAAAAAAAAAAAAGGTGCTAGAAATAGGATGTGGTAATTGAAAAGCTACTGCCAAAGAGGAAAAAACAGATGCTGGCAACAGCCTGAGGGAGGGACTGATGACATTGATTTTCTAGGAAGAAAACACAGGCTGGAGTGTTTTCCTCATGAAAAGTAGGCCATATGAAACAACTGGAAGCTGCATTTTTTCAATGCAAGTATCAGAATAATGTATTTTACTGAAACATCCTACAAGAAGCACCTTTCGCTGTCTGCCAAGGATCATATGATAATGAGATGTAATTTACTAAAAACAGAAAAAATGCAGTTTCTCTTATTTACAACATGTGCCACAATCAACAAGATAGTTCACAGAAACCAAAAATAAAACTTGTGCAAGCAGCAGCCAGTTTATACTTTACTTAACATCAGGAACAACCCACCACTGCATGCGTTCTGAGGTCAATGAGTGCTAACTGTACCGGTGGTCAGAGGTTCTCCCACCGGCACCACACCAGCCCCAGCAGCAACTTGAGTGACAGCTGCACGTTCCTGAGCTGAGGGAAGGGGACGATGGGATCAATCAGCAGATGAGGTTCTGAGGTGTTTACAGTGTTCTACTCTAGTTTCTGCTGCAGCTTCTTCTGGAAGCAGACGGGCAAAATGGAGAGCACGGCCAGGACACCGAGCACGGCCAGGGAGTTCCAGGACACGGCCTCGCCCGCTGTGGTTAGTTTGTACAGTGTTGTACCAGCATTGATCGCTACAAAGGATGGTGGTGCCACTCCTGTCAAACAGGTTGAATACAGGTGAACAAGTGACAACAAACAGCATCAAAATAAAAATAAATTAAAAGGGGCACACAGTCTTACCAAGAAAGGTGCCTACAAAGAAAACCCCCAAAGGCACGTTGATGACAGGTGAGGTGATGTTGATGAACCAGTTGGGAAGAAAGGGGGTTATCCTCAGGAAGATGATGTAATTAATTAAATGATCTCTATGTTTGTCAACCTGTCAGCAAAAAAATAAAAATAAATAATAAAGAATAACAGATGCAACGTACTGTAATCTAATACATGCCAACTGTAAAAGCCATAATGATCGGTTTTTACTGTTATTCTTGAGTTGGTGATCAGCGGTGGTGGTGCTGCACAGCCTAATATCAGAAATATTAGATACCTGCCCAAATGTAGGATTACACATTTGGGCATGAGTGTTACTACAATACAGCACCTTAAACTTGATGTAATAAAACATGCAAAAATGCAGATGCTGTATTTTTTGAGAGAGGTTTTGATTAAATAAAACAGTCAATTTGACAACATCATATTGGACTCATCTACTATTTTACAGACAAAATGATTGATCAGAACTTGTAATTATAGCAATTTGAGTCAATTATATAACATGGTATGGTACTCTTGTTGGTTTTCGATTAAACTAATTTCTGCTTTGAAAATTCCCCTGACGCTGAATAACCAGCTCTCACAATCAAACTGCTGCTACCAAAACACCTTCAGTTTTTTGTTGAAGCTCTTACCTGCTGGGACCATTTCTGTGCCCTCTCTGTGAGATATTTATAGACCATGGGTCTGCCCACCAGATATGACAGCATATAGCAGAAGGAGGCACCCAGGCCAGAGCACTGTCAACAGGCAAAAACACACAATAAGAAAGACGCAACCACACCATCAATAGAAATAAAGCAACATTTCCACTTGCATGCATACATATACACTGGTTTCATTGCAAGTGATATACTGAACTGGAAAGCCCACTAAAACAATGAACCGTGCTCTCCCTCTTCCACCAATGATTAACTTTTAGTAGAAGTGTAGTGTTTTGTTGAGCAAGTCATTACAGAAAAGAGGCTAAGGGCTTTGGTGTTGTCACACATTAACCACTGCCCTTCCTGGATGTTGCAGCAAACACATCATGTGTCAGTGTCTTTCTGTTTGAATCACAGGACAAGAACTTCTTCCCCGTGTTTTTACCAACATTAAAACAGCCATTACTCGTGCATTGTTTAATGTTCATTACTTTGTCGTCTGTTCCTGTCGAATTTTCTCAATCATGACTTCACTGAAATGTGAATATATGCACGACAACATTTGTTTTCAATCACGTGTTTCATATGATAATTACTCACCAAACAGACTAAGAAAAGAGCCAAGGGGAAAGGGTAGAGATAGCCAGACAGGATGCTGAGGAAGATTGATCCAGGGATCGCAAATGTCTGGAGGCTGACCAAAGCATTAAGGTAAACAGCTTCAGAAAAACATACAATTATTACAAAGGCACGCTTGTGTCACATCAAATAAAGGAACTGTAATAATAAATACATCAACGTGTGTTCCTCTAAACGCTTTAGCCTGATTTGAAAGTGTAGAAAAATGAATAGAACAGATGAAAACAGCTCTGCCTGTTTAGCACCCAACACTCACACGCACTTCTTTATATAACATACAACATGACTTATGACTTGGAGGCTTCAGACACTACACTCTTGACACTGGTGAAATAACTGACTGAGATTGCATCTATCTGACGTTGGTTCAGCTGGGGGAGAAGCTGCTGGACAGGTTTTGTGTGCCCAAACATGGTGATGCTTATATAAGAATGGCCTGTCAGTGGAGGAGGGTCAGAAAGAAACTGAAAGAAACTGTTGTTAGTGTTTTTCATCATGACATCTCAAAATCAAGGGCCTAAAAAAATGATCAGTTTCTTTGGGGGCCTGGAAATGATCAGAAGTTGTGAACCCCAGTCTACAGCAAATTAAATTAACTGAATTGCAGAAACAAATGATCACAGCGACTGCTTTAAAGGCTGATGTGTTCTGACAACACTCAATAGAAGATGAGATATATTTTTCCAAACGCTGCATGTGTTTTCTCCAAGGATACAAAACATATGTTGCAAAGTAGGCCACTAAGACTTGGGTGTAGTAGGTGTCTTTGTATTTGGACAACACTGTTCCCAAGGCTTTGGCATCATCCATGTCTTTAGGAATCTTGATTTTCTCCATTTCATCACTGAAAAGAAACACATTATAATCTTCAATCATACATTTCACATAAACCATTTCATTACAGTACACCAAAACCACTGCTGTGGTTTTTGGCCAGTTCATAAGTTGTGTGAGCAGAAAGACTGAACCGCATATGTATTAAGTATAAAGTCAAGGCAAGCTATATATTTTATAAACATTACACTTATTGTAAAATGTGTGCATCATGTGACTGTGTTTAGTCCGATCCTTAAAACTGTGTGATTCAGCAGCACTGGATTGATTTTGCTAATCATGGCAGGAAAAACAACAACACAATGATGAGGGTTGATTCAGTCATTCCTTCAGATCCAATAAGTGCTTCTTTATTTGTTTTTAGTGAAATTAAATGGTTAGAGACTTCACAAGAAAACAATTAAAATCATCATGCCATGTGGAAAAGTCACCCCTCATTTCACCAAGTTTAACCATCCAAGAAGGAACTTACTCTGGAAGCTCTGGGAAGTTCCTGTAGACCAGGTACATGACTGACGCAGAGCAGGCGAAGATAGAAACCAGGATGAGAAGAGACATGCGTGCTGAGCCCCCTACATTATGTTGAGCCTCTGTGGGGAAGGAGAATAACTATTATAAAACCAAACAAACTAGCTACCATGGAGCCTTGTGTAATTTGCTCATGACTTTTGCATCATTTGTTGAGGCCCCTGCAGGGAACTGAGTCTCTCCCATGAGACAGACTCTTAATCAGGCTTGGAATAAACACTATAAAGAAAAGAAAATATCTTATTTTCTTAAAGAAAATAAAATATCTTATTTCACTAATCGCTTAAAGATGTGACTTGTGAAATAAGTCACTTAAAGATGTGGCTTGTTGGCTCCAGTCAACAAAATAACCTTTTTTGGTGATTTACTTTTCAACCACAGCACGTTAGAGATAAAGCTGCCAGAGGCAAATTAAAAATTAACAGTAACTACAACTGATTAACAAGCAGTTGCACAGTGAATATCATTAAAGTGCCACTGACAATGAAACATATTCATGATCCACTGCAGTTACTCTACTATAACAATATGCACTAAAAAGTCAGTTAATTGTGTACCTGTCAGACATAAATAAACTTTTTAACCTTCTTGAAGTTAAATTTCATTGCCTTTGCCTGTCATCCCATTAAGCCACTGTCACAGCCACAGATATTTTTACTGCAGTATTTTGTTGATGGAACAACTGAGAAGCCCCTATAGAAAAGGATTTGTTCAATGGCTACTGTATATACAAGCAAATTTATTGTGTCATCACATTTACATCCAGTAACTTTTGAGCCCAAGCAACACTTCTGCAACAGATACAGTCAATTACAGGTAAAAGTGAAATGCTCGTGATGAGACAGTGTGGACAGAATAAGTTTGTGATTGTTATACTGTGTCAACACACAAAAAGTGTTTTATGTTTGTAGCACAAATTAACAAATCTCCATAGCAATGCTATCTTCAATTTAAGAGTCAGGAAATCCTCCCACTGTGTGGATATATCTACCTGTAAATGGGCTTTGGGAAATCTGTGAGATGATGAAGCTCAGCAACATCATGTTTTTTTTTTTGTTTTTTTTTACTTCATTCATAAAGTAAAGGGATGATACGGGGAACCCTGGTTCCACAGTAGAGCTTGGATCAGCCAAAAAAAAAAAATCCAGTTTGACCCGAGTCTGTGCACAATCTGTCCAGGCCTGACCCATCCCCTTTTACTGAATTTATCTGTTCAGATGAGAACCTAATAAATTACCTTATTATCCAGTGGTTTAAGCTTACATTGTTATTACATACAACATGTCTGGTTATCACACAACAGCTTACTCCACAGTCCTCTGTGTGCAGATCTGGTGCAATAACTGATGTAGATGGCTACATGACAAGGGGGGAAGCTGAGGAGTCACTGGCCACTATCAGAGCCTAACTTCTACCCTTAACAATTTTTTTTTTAATAAAAATGTCCTTTTAGGGCCCTCCAACTTGTGGACTAATTATCAGTCGACCTCGAGTTCAGACATCATCAGTTCTTCTGTGATCAGATCACAAATTCACAGTTCACATCTGAAATTAAGATCTCACTTCACCTTTATGTGCAAATTAGCAGGTATACGTTGCTGTTTTCAGTAAATCCCGTCTCTACAGATGGTTCTGGTGTCTGTGAGTGTACAAGACCATGTTCACACCTGTCCTTAAAGCTGTGCACTTGTGATTGGATCACCCGAGCAGATATTATTAGTAGCTCTGACCTGGCCCTGAGAGCTGGACTTACAAGTCATTTTACAAACCAAGACTTTACAACGCATATAATAAAGATGGTAAATAATGATGTACTGTCATCGAAGAAAATATGCGACAGTATATAAAACAGTCACAAAACATTGCTTAGGCTATTTTTCAGCAGACAGCTAAGTTTGATACTGTCAGTCCATTTAGCAGCTACTAGATATTAAGAAAGACACTGTTGTGTTGTAGTTTTACCCCATCAGACGATCGGAGAAACTGAAAACCTCCAAACTTTGCTCGACAGACACATTGCCAAAGATTTCAGATTTTGCTCTCGTTGTGATATTCACGGCAATCTCATCGTATGAATGACCCTTCAACTGTTAATCACCTGGGTTTGAATTGATTGTATTTTAGCTTGCTCAACACTACGGGGTTACGTTTCAATAAGCTTTGACGTTACACAGATACAAAAATTGCGACCAAGATAGTAGTAAACGCTAATTTTAGCTCGCTAGCTAACGTTAGCTTCGTCTTCACAGGAAACACTACCTGGCTGGCTTTAAAGCAGACACGACGCTAGCAAGCCGTTATGTTGCTTAATCGATATACTACGAGTATTTGTTTTCCTGCGCTTTGCTCTCCATTCAGATGAACGGTCAGTGAGCTAACTGTTAGCCTCCGCAGCCTGGACATGAACCCACCTTTCAGCACCTGTGAGTCGGTGACATTTGCTTTCACCTCCTCCTGAGCCAACAGTCCGTCGGTCTCTCGTCTTTCCCTCCGCTTTTTGGCCATTTTCAGAGATAAAGGGTCAGGATTGGCAGGGGTTCAGAGACGTCTATAGCAGCAGCAGCCGGCGGCGGGTGGAGTGAGTGACACCAGCGCAGCTGACACGTTACAGAAACTGACCTTTAACCTTCACATCGAGCAGCACCGGCCACTGCAGCGCCCCCAGCGGCCAGGAGCCCGACACGGCCATGGAGTCTGTTAAACCACCGTCATCACGACCATAACCCCAGTTTATTTATATAATTAACCCCTACTTGGATAATAGATCGATACCAGAATTATCATTCGACTGACCTGATATCCAGACAATTAGGTAGATTGTAGGCTATCTGGATAATTAACAATACCTTGATAACTAGTGCTTGAATATAACTGTTACCTGTACATTTAACCGATATATATATAATGAATTCACATGTGGATAATTAATTATTATCTGAGCTTTAAGTACTTGTAGATGCAGCCTTTATAATTTTTGGAAACTATTTATAGAAATTCACTTCACTATTGCTATGTCTATGAGCTCATGTTTAAATGTAAATGAGCAGGAAAAATTGTTGCTGACAAAAATGCCAAATACTACTACTACTGCTGCTGCTGCTGATAGTCTTACTTTATATATTAAAGTTTTCACTGGTGAAAACTAACTAAATGTACAAATGAACGACACATGTTTCAGTATACTTTAAGTACTACGTTTAAGTGCATTTTACGGGACTGCAGGATTATAGTAGAAAATTAGACTGCTTTTTAGGTGGGTGTTCCTTAGAAACTGTTAACGGAGTGTATTTATTTTATTCATGTTGACCTTAACAATAAAAAACAATCAATTAAAAAAACAAAAACTACAGTTCCCATCATTCCAATGTTCGCAGCCGGATGTTCGTGTTGCACAAATCTGGCGCTGATCTATCCGGGTACTTCATTCACTGCTTCCTTTCGCGCCGGGTAACCGGAGAGCCGTGCGTCCATGTGCGCAGTGACTGGGAATTGAGAGTCCTCAGAAATATTCAAATCCGAGCCGTAAACAGAGTTTTCGCAATGGATCCCGAGTCTTTGGTCGAGGCCCTTCGGGGGACGATGGACCCCAATCTGCGGGAGGCCGCGGAGAGACAGCTGAACGAGGTAAAAAGTTGAGACAAGCCATTAACGGTGATGGCAGTTGTGGCGCGGTCTCCGCTCGGGCCTGGGCCGTTGACAACATCAAGATGGTGCGATCACGCAGACTGGACTCCGCCGCCGTCACCGTGACAGATCCACTGCTAAATTCCTCCACATGATCCGTATATAACGTTACCGTGTCTTAAGTCTTTTACTCTTAACATCGCCACGAAGACACTAAACACGGATCCTCGAACGTTAAGAATAATTTTACTGCTAGTAACGAACGTCAACGTTAGCCAGAGCCAGCTGTGTGGCTAATGCTAAACAAGCTAACCCTTCTTGTTATGCCGACGGAGTAATTGTTAGCTCGTCACACGCAGTTTCCACACCGTTTTTACTTATATCGGACCTGACATGACACCAGAATAATATGACTGGCGCTCTAACCGAGAGTCTGAGATAAGTGAACGCGGGTCGTGGGTTAGTTAGAGTGTTAAACAGCGGGATGCTGATGTCTGCTTTGTGGCTAATATCAGCGAGCTAACGGTGCTACTTGTTGGATCGGCTGCTGTAGCTACATAGCTGCTGCTCACGTGTCACTGTGACAAGCCCCGAAGTGATGACTTTATTACAGGAATATTGAACTAGATTCATATCCGCCGGTTTCCACCGTAGTTTATCTTACCCACAGTTTACATTTGGCGGATTACTTTTAGATCTACCTCGTGAAAATGTCAAATTCGGGATTTTACGCTAAGCGACCTCCATGTGAGCCATGTTAGCAGCGCTGTGTAGTTAAAAAGTTGTCTTCTGTCCGTCTGTCCCCATAGGGTACATGTGTTTTACTTTCGATTGGTAAATGACAAACATTTAAATGGCAGTTTCGAGTCGAAAAATGTAGCTAGTTGGTCACGGTTGAGACTCAGCTGGAGAAAGTTGTTGATCATTTAAAATTGATTAATTTTACCTTTTTATCTATTAAAGGTACCAAAAGGAACTTGATCAGATAAACATTTTATATAAATACTTCGACTATAAAACTTCTCTTGTGCACATTTTTACCAACACTTGGCAGGTAGGTTGTGCCTCACTGACTTGTGTCTGTCCATGTAATCCCAGCCTGACTCAGTGATATTAAGATCACGGCTCTGGGAGGGCCAGACTGTCCTTCTAAATGGTGTTAACATCAGTTAGTAAATGCACAGTGTCCTACATAAAACAAATTGAAGCATTTAAGTTGTGATCTCAGGTAATGTTTCCTATTTATAATGTTTATATATTAAGGTGATAATTTAGTCATAGCACGTGGTCAGTGTGTTTTGCTCCTAGTAACTCTTCCTCCATGTTTATTTTAGGCAATGCAGGGGGGTTGAGTGTTTTTTTTTTTGAACACCCACATATGCACTGATAGTGAATGGCATAGCCAGTTCACACACACACACACAACTGACTGGACTTATTCAAGTTGTATATTGTCTTCTGGAGGTGGACAGAGTAAATCTGTTCCAGTGCATCATTTCTAAATACAGTTCTTTTGCTTAGTCATAAACTATGACTCCGATTTTCATGGAAAGTGTCCAGATAAATATTGAATAACTCTGGACAAGATGATATCACATGAAAGTTTTCATGACAGGAGCTGCAGTGTGGCTCAAAGCACACACTAATGATGTACTGTATGTACTATTTGTTAAAAGCTCTGTATACCAGAGTGCTGTATGGAATCTGCTGCATTCAGTGATCAGTTAGTACATATCACTTCCTACTTTTACATGTGCACAGGTGCAAACTTAATGCATTTTTTTTCATGAAGGAAAAAGTAACCCACAACCATAATCATGTTATAAGTAAGACATTATAACCCGCATGTGCAAAAAGAACTTGCACCGTCGTAGACCCAAAGCCAGTTAATGTGAGCATCTGTTTAAACGTTAAAAGGCTTTTTGAGTAATTGGTCATATGGTATTCAGTTTTTGTACTTCTCAGATTTTTGAGTTGTGATGAACTCTGACTATTTTAAAAATTGAGCCTGTATGCGAATTCAATATGATGTATTGCAATAAAGGTCAAATTTATTCTTCAATTTTGAGAAAGGTAAACAGGCAGTGCCGGTCTTTGTTGCCTAGCAATAGAGTTTGCATGACTGAAAGCTAGACATGTGTGCTCAGCTTGCCATGTTAAATACAAATTCCTTATGAAAAAGCTTAAAGTCATGTTTGTGTTCATTGATTACAGTACAGCACTAACAACTAGAAGTAGGTTTCATGTGAACTGCTATGAAAACAACTTAAAGGGGACATATCACTTCTTGAAGCCTCTTTAACATATATTTGGTGCTTGGCTTGCCTTCCGCCCCCCCTTGGATTGAAATCCATGAGGTTTTTCAAGCTGTTCCCTCAGTTGTCTGATAATGATGTCATTAGTTTTCGAATTTTCATAATACCACCCCTACCTGTGAGTACTGGTACCGGTGGAAGGGGTGGGGCGGGGCTAGCAGTGGTACATTTGCATTTAAAGGGACCGGTTCAACTGCTCTGAACAGGGCTGTTTTGAGCGGATGGAAAGAGCTGTGATGTTTGATCCTTGGGTTATTTTGATGGAGGGAAGTCACAGACATGTCTTTAAGACACCTGGGAACTATTTTAATTTGTGGAAAAGGGGCGTAATGTCTCCTTTAATGTAAATAAGATAGAATTGAAAATCAGACGATTCCACATGTTCAAACAGTTTTTCTAACCAGTTTATATTCAGCTGTTTTCTCAACTCTGATTTACAGGGTCACACCCAGGTAAACTTTGTGTCTACTCTGCTGCGTGTCACCATGTCTGATCAGCTGGATTTGCCTGTTAGGCAAGCAGGTGAGTCTGAAATTCTAACCAGTAAAAACAACCTTACAGTTGATAAAGGGTCATGTGAAAATTGGGTGGTGTAAATCTGGCATATTTTAAATGCTCTCTTTTTAAAGAGTCACTCAACATAAAGGTCCTGTCCTGGCTATCTGCTAGTGACATAGGGAGGTGCACCAGTAACTCTTTACAGTGAACTGGTTTGTCTAATCAGATTTGTTAGGGATGCTATTTAAAAGCCGAGGTGGAGGTTCAACACAGCCAGGTGCAGGATGTGCCCTGATAAACACAGCTTATTGGAAAAAATATAAAAATGAAAGCTACTACATTTGTCATCAGGACAAATGTTAAAATATAAAGATTTGCCTACCTTTTTAGATCATTTTGTTTCTTTGGATGACCTTTTCGTTACACCGAGCCATAGCTTTAATCCCAAATTAAAAATCAATAAATTGGATTTTAAGAGATGAATGTGTAGATAATTGCTGTTGAAACCGGTTGGATAATTTACATCGCCTGCTCACAGCCATGTTTTTCTGGAACTTTTCTTTAGTTCAATCCTTGACACACAGTCCATGCTTTTCCCTCCCATATCCACATAAGGTCTCTGAAACACCCTGGCACTGTGTGACTTACCTCTTTGTTCTGCATCTGACTCCAATTTTTCAAACTGCATTATATGAGGAATAGAGTCAATATTCACCATGATCCCAAGCTAAACAGGTCCCTTGCATAATAGTTTTAAAAAAAGATAATTTAGAGATGATGCGTGATTCACACTTGTGTTTTTGTGAGGCCAAAGTGCCATGCTGAAGTGCAGTGGACACGTGGGGTTGGTTAAATATAGCTTGTTTCACTTTAGTCAAATGCTGCTCTGTGAGGAAGGTGTTAATGGAGGGAAAAATCAATGGTCAAAGTTAAATTTTGGCCAAAGTTATTGCATAGATAGCATCTGAATCATTGTGTGGCCACCTCCCCACCTATCCATAACCGTACTAGTAAATTAAGCTGTTACAGAGCCATGCTTTAGAGCGATAAATTACTTTTCCAGCTGTAGGAAAAATGTCTGACAGTGTTTAGAGCAGAGCAGAGGAGAGGAGGAGAAGCTCTGTTAGGCTGCGCAGAAGCTGTCAGAATCAGATCACAAATGAAGCTGATTACAAATCTCCATTGTCTAAATGTATTGTATTGGCACTGAGTCAGTCACTTAGCCTGGGCGGATTGTCATTCATTAGGATCCTGTCTGACTTGATGCTACCAGACAGGCCAATATAACAAAGCTGTTTTTTGAGGAAACAATGGCTGTACTTCTCCAATGATCATTTTATTGGATTGGCAGTTGGTAATTACATAATCTTTGGTGAACAGATTGATCAAATGCATTAATAGTATTTTTTTTAATACAGATCAGTCTCTGGACAAGATTAATAAATGTGGGTTTGAGTTGTACTTGAATCAGTATTGGCAGCATGTGTAGAAAGCACTGCTTCTGACATTTCTCCTGCCAACCAAGTACAATAGAGTTAAATGTGATGGAATAAACTGCAAATGAAAACTCTGTATTTGTGTGGTAACAAAAGGAAACTTAACCTTAAAAACTCAACACCCTAAATGCACAAAATATTCTGCACGGCTCAGTGCTGTCTCTGTATTTGAAAATCACATTTTGGGCCAACAAAAGCCAGATGGAGGTGATTTGAAATGATCAATTCACAGCAGGCTCACTCTTCACAGTTCATGTATGTTTCGGCTTCTGGACTTGAACCGCAGTTTATTCAGTTTTACAAATGTAAAGAAATTATACTTTTTTTTTGCATTATTCAAAAGAACACATTTTCATTTTGCATGTTCGGTCATTTAGTGCTTGCAGCCAGTTCATTCAGCAAATCTATTTCAAGGAGTTATTTTCCACCTGTCAATGAATGTAATTTATAGGATGGATTCTTAATGGCTTTTCATTGTTGGGACAATAGTGTAGTTTGGTGGTCATGGGCAGAGGGGAGGGGGGTTCATGCTCTGTCAGCAATGATAGGCTGGATTATGATTGCCTCGCCAGCGGTGTAGACATTTGTGTCAGCAGTCTGACGTCCGCCTCACTCCTCTGCTCCCTCAGATGCCTCTCTCTACGAGCCACAGAGCTCAGAGTGGGGCCCCACATTGTAGATGTGAACCCAGCTGGCATGCTGGTGCGACATTCAAAACTACTGAACTACAGATGGAAGAATTTATTCCTACAGCCTGGGCTTTAAATGCTTCTGAATTCACACCAGTGTGTTGTACACAGTCATAATGATGTAAACGCAGTCAGTTTGATGGGTGCACATTTGGGAGTTGCATAAGGTTGCACATCAGCAGAATTTCTTTTAAAAACAAATGTGGTTTAGTGAGTTTGAAACGTCCTTGTAAAGCAGCAGACAGTCACATGGGTCACAAGCATTTTGATACACTGTCTCAAACTGAAATTGACAAGTTATATCTTGCAAATGAAACTGCACATTACAAAGTGGTTTGTGGGGAGTAACATTTTGCATTTTAGACACATTTACCAGCATTCATACATGACATATGGTGTTTTGATTTTGGTTAATGCTCTGACCCTTGTTCCTTCTCCGTCTAGGTGTGATCTACCTTAAGAACATGATTACCCAGCACTGGAGTGATGGAGACGGTTCAGGCACAGAGACTCCTGTCAATAACATCCCTGAGGAGGACAGGCAGTTCATTCGAGACAGCATAGTGGAGGCCATCATCCACTCCCCTGAGCGCATCAGGTAACCACATGTGCTGTTGGTGGAGTAGAGCGAGAGGAGCTCAGGAGATTTTGTTATTCGTCCATGTTCCTTCCTCATCTCTGTTTGTTTTTTTTGTTTTTCATTTTACTGACATAAATTGACCAATCTAAAACTTCCTTTTTCATCCTGTCAGGGTTCAGTTGACAACATGTATCCACCACATGATCAAGGATGACTACCCCAGCAAGTGGACGGCCATCGTGGACAAGATTGGCTTCTACCTGCAGTCAGACAACAGCGCAGGGTGGCTGGGCATCTTGCTCTGCCTCTACCAGCTTGTTAAAAACTATGAGTACGTCAGTTTCCAGTCTTCACATTTTATACTTTGTAATAACTCGTGCCATCATGGGTTAACACTGAGCCTCTGTGACCGATGTGTGAAACAGGTATAAGAAACCACACGAGCGTCAACCTCTAGTGGCTGCGATGCACATCTTCTTGCCCATGCTGAAAGATCGTTTCATCCAGCTGCTCCCCGACCACTCCTCTGACTCTGTCCTCATTCAGAAACAGATCTTCAAGATCCTCTATGCTGTCTTCCAGGTACCATCACAATGAAAAACATCATTTCTGCTCTCTGTTGGCATCATATCTTTTTTTTTTAATATTAATGGATTTCTCTTTTTGTTTCTCTTTTTTTTCTGCAGCACAACCTCCCCCTGGAGCTCATCAACAGACACAACCTGACAGAGTGGATGGAGATCCTGAAGACAGTAGTTGATAGAGATGTTCCTCCGGTAAGGAGACAAAACAACTTCAGTATTCCCTGTCACTCCACATAGGTTGTTCTGTCTCTGAGATGTGCGCATATAAGTTCTATGTCAACACTATCCTTGCTCTGTGCAGGAGACGATGCAGATAGATGAAGACGAGCGGCCTGAGTTGCCATGGTGGAAGTGTAAGAAGTGGGCCCTTCACATCTTGGCTCGCCTGTTTGAGAGGTGAAAACTCATCTGCTCTGTTCTTAACTTGCTTTCAAAAATCATATGTTTACCGCAAAAACATTAACTTTGTTCAATCCTGTGTGTAGGTATGGAAGCCCAGGCAACACAACCAAAGAGTATGCAGAGTTTGCTGAGCTTTTCCTCAAGGAATATGCAGTTTCTGCACAGCAGGTAAAGACTTGAGATGTCATGTCAGTAGCAGCTTTCCAGTAAGATTGAACTGTGTCTATGGAGAGCATGTCACTCATTCAAAAAATGTCTTTTTGCCTTTGTCTGCTAGGTGCTGCTGAAAGTCTTATACCAGTACAAGGAAAAGCAATATGTGACTCCAAGAATACTCCAACAGACGCTCAACTACATCAACCAGGGCATAGCACATGCACTGACGTGGAAAAACCTTAAACCACACATCCAGGTAAAAATACAGCATGTTTGAATGTCCAGAAAATATTTGTCTGTTGTATGTTTGTTGTGCAGAAACATACAACGTGTTTGTTTGAGTGATTGTGACAGTTGAAGCAGCAATACTATGACAGGGTCTGTTCTCATGCTCTCAGTAAGAACTTGCAACTTTAACCACAAATGGTCACAAACCAAGTGCCTGGCATCCGCGATGTTAATACCAATATCTAATTGTGACTTTTTAACTCTTGTTTTTCAGGGCATCATTCAGGATGTGGTTTTCCCCCTCATGTGTTACACAGACAGTGATGAGGAACTGTGGCAGGAGGATCCGTACGAGTACATCCGCATGAAGTTTGGTAAGCAGAGAAAGTTGATGCTTGAGATCCTAAAGTAGTCCTGCATACCAGTGATAACTAACCATTACTCTCATTTCTTTTCTTTTTTTTCTCTTTCAGATGTATTTGAGGACTTTATCTCTCCAACAACAGCAGCCCAGACACTGCTCTTCACTGCCTGCAACAAGAGGAAAGAGGTGAGCTGATTTATTTATTAAAATTTTGCTTTGTTAGAGATATGGTTCCCATAATGAAGAAGTGATCCTTCCTCCGCCTCCACTATTCAAATTTACTGCAGCCTCAAAAATAACCCAGGGTGTTTTCTTTCTCTGCTTAGCTGCTGCAAAAGACCATGGGCTTCTGCTACCAGATTCTCACTGACCCCGCCTCTGACCCCAGGAAAAAGGATGGTGCCCTCCACATGATAGGCTCTTTGGCTGAAATCCTGCTGAAGGTAATGAGCACCCACCTGTTGTCACCATCACTGCCCTCATGAGCAGGTGGTGGTGAATAATGGACTAACTGGTGTAAGAGATGAAGTTTAATTGTCCATGGGGTGTTGGAAATAGTGAAAAGTATTTTACCTGCTTAATTGTGGCTTGGCAGGCTATTGATTTTTGTTGTTGTTGTTAATCTTAATTGGGTTTTAATATGTAATAGCCATCAACCAAAATTCAAGTGATGATGCTGTGAAGTTGGTATCAACTCTGAAAAGTGTTTCTTGTAAAGTGAGTTTGAATGCCTTGTGAAATTTGAGTTTTTATGTCACTCTCTACACAGAAAAAATTATATAAGGACCAGATGGAGTTCATGCTGCAGAATCATGTCTTCCCCCTGTTCCGCAGTGAACTGGGCTACATGAGAGCCAGAGTGAGTGCTCATCTAACAGACAGATGTCACATTTGTAGGATAACAGTGCTGATTAACGTGGTTTCAAACGAACACAAGCTGGTAATATCAACACTCATCCTGCCACATTTTCACAACCTCTTACAGGCCTGTTGGGTGTTGCATTACTTCTGCGAGGTGAAGTTCAAAAGTGACCAGAACCTGCAGACGGCTCTGGAGTTGACTCGCCTCTGTCTAATCAATGACAACGAGATGCCGGTTAAGGTGGAGGCTGCAATTGCGCTGCAGGTTCTCATCAGCAACCAGGAGAAAGGTGAGCTTGTGAAGTCATCCAGCTTGTAGTTTCCTGACTGCAGTGCATACAGTGATTTTTTATTTTTTTCCCCTAAATTGTAATTCAGTCGTAGTTTAGTGTTTCATCAAACCCATATATTGTGTTCTTCAGCCAAAGAATACATCACCCCCTTCATCCGGCCAGTGATGCAGGCTCTCCTGCACATTGTCAGGGAGACGGAGAACGATGATCTCACCAATGTCATACAGAAGATGATCTGTGAATACAGTGAGGAGGTCACTCCAATTGCAGTGGAGATGACACAGCATTTGGTAAGTGCAGTCATTGTCCACTCACTGAGCATTCTGGGAAGAACATGTGTACAGCTTTGGATAACTGCAACAATAAGCAGTTAATATAATAATCCAAACATATAGTAGCACTGGATGTTTTAAAATGTTCACATACAGCTGCTGTTTACATCATGGCATGAGCTTGTGGAATCCATGCCACAAAGAACAGTGCTCTTTTTTGCGTCAAACCTGAATGTATCGTGATGTCTCATACTTCCCCTCTGTATTACTTTAAAGCAAAAGCTAAAATCACATATGTTCATCTCTTTTTCATCAAGTTTAATAGCTCTACAAGATGACTCACATGTCTAATGATAAAACGGCAATACAAGGATTCAAATGGTCCACAGACACAATCATAACCTTCTTTCTCTTCACTCTGACAGGCAATGACGTTCAACCAGGTGATTCAGACAGGGCCTGATGAGGAGGGAGGAGATGACAAGGCTGTGACGGCCATGGGCATCCTCAACACCATTGACACATTGCTAAGTGTGGTAGAGGACCACAAAGAGGTTAGCTTTATAGCCGCTGAGCACGCTGCCCACACCACATACACACACACACACACACAGACGCACACTCCTGGCTGATAGCTCATCTCAGTGCCACTTCCTCTGCAGAAGCAGCTCTGGTCTGCTGTAGCATTCCTGCCAACACACTTCAGCCACCCACCAACTCCTGGGAACACGCTCTGTTCTCACCGTGTTCAAAATGACTCAGAGGCTGAGGCAGACGCTAGAAATAGTGCTGGGGCACACTGCCACCATGTCTGCTGAAACATAGGGCTGCTGGTGCTCGAAGCCAAGAAGGCATTTGATTTGACCAAGCATTGCTTTACACTGAGGACTTTTGATTGTGCAACAGTTCAGCTTGGGTTTCAGTGAGCATCGATGTACGTCACTTTGCTGCTGAAGAACTGTGATATTTTAACTTTATAGAACGATTATGTAAAGGAAATTTAATCTGTTCAACCTGTGTAGATGTTTTAGACGGGAGTGTAATTTACTGAACGGCCACCTCAGCTACACAGATATTAATAAACAATATAAACATGAATGATAAACAGGTTCTTAACCTCATTGTTTTGATCAATAATAGAATCAGTGTGAGTTTAAAAAATGGCACTTAAAAATAAATGTCCTTTTATGTAGCATTTTTAATATTTTAAACAAGCTGTTAAATCATGTTTTTAAAGGGATGTTCTGGCGTAAGCTTAACCCATTGTCTAACGCACTGTGAAACCAAGTAGAACACCCCCTCGAGAGATCAAGTTTGCAGACCACAAACTTCTCTAGTTTTAACAACTTCAGCACAGACAGCCAGATAGCGAAATACTGCTGTCTTTGGAGCCAAGAGCCAACCGCGATCAAAAAAGCCACTCGGCCACAAATAATGCTCAGAACAGCACCATACTTCATCAACACTACAAAGAGGGTCTCGACACATAATACGAGTCATCAGAAACCTACTTGCTTTGCCTGGTTTCTATTGAAAAGAGACGAAAAAGGTGTTGTCTGATTTAAGATGTTTCTCATTCTGTGTATGCATGTGCTTAAGACAAGCGACTGACACGAGCATTGGAGGATACACTCCAACACACACTATACAGCTTGAATCATAATCTTTTTGCATTTGCCTTTATATTGATGAAATCCTTATTGCCTGTGCCGTTTCAGATCACCCAGCAACTAGAGGGCATCTGTCTGCAGGTGATTGGCACTGTGCTGCAGCAACATGTATTGGGTAAGCAGGACTTGGTTCTTCCCATGCTTCTACGTATGTTACACCTACAATGTGATGGTCTTTGTCTGCTTGAGTTTATCTATTGATGGCGAATGAACTGTGTTTAGCGTCAGTCGCTCACTGCTGTTTGTTTGTGTTTCCCTTGGTCAGAGTTTTATGAGGAGATCCTCTCCCTGGCTCACAGCCTCACCTGCCAGCAGGTGTCACCACAGATGTGGCAGCTCCTCCCACTAGTGTATGAAGTCTTTCAGCAGGATGGGTTTGACTACTTCACAGGTATGTGCTTGTGTGAAAACATAATACTTAAATTTATATCCAAATGAATCACTGAGTTTCAGGTATGTGAATGTATGTTTTAGATATGAGTTTGTCTGAATGAATAAATGTTGTTGTTTTTTTCCAGATATGATGCCTCTCCTTCACAACTATGTCACAGTTGACACAGACACCCTCCTATCTGACACCAAATACTTGGAGATCATCTATAGCATGTGCAAGAAGGTATAGTGGAGCCATTCTTGTTAACACATGATGTGAGATAGCACACTGGTGTATATACTGTACATACTGAATTATTTGTGGTGAGCTTTAATTTGGTCTGTCTCTTCACACAGGTCCTGACAGGTGATCCAGGTGAGGATCCTGAATGCCATGCAGCCAAACTGTTGGAGGTGATCATTCTGCAGTGCAAAGGCCGTGGCATTGATCAGGTCAGTGTCTTATCAAACCAAAGCATACATCTGTAGGATGCACAAAGACATCTGTTAAGCTGGGAATTAAAAACGTAGACTTGTTATATTGAATCATAATTGTGTTTGTTTGTTTTTATAGGTTGTGCCCTTGTTTGTGGCCGCTGCATTGGAGCGTTTGACGCGGGAGGTGAAGACCAGCGAGCTGAGGACTATGTGCCTGCAGGTGGCCATTGCTGCACTTTACTACAGCCCCCCTCTTCTCCTGAACACACTGGAGAATCTCCGCTTTCCCAACAACACTGAGCCAATCACTAACCACTTCATAAGCCAGTGGCTCAAAGATGTCGACTGCTTCCTTGGGTATGACCAGTTTAATGTTTAAGTGGTAACTGTTACACTCCTGATAAGTAGGATTTTTGATAACAATGTTCAAATTACTAATCACGCTGTTTGACTTGATCCCTTCACAGCCTCCATGACAGGAAGATGTGCATTCTTGGACTTTGTGCTCTCATCGACCTTGACCACAGGCCTCAGGCTGTCAACCAGGTGGCTGGCCAGCTCCTTCCAGCAGCCATCCTGCTGTTCAGTGGCCTCAAGAGGGCGTACGCCTGTCGAGCTGAGCATGAGAACGACGACGAGGACGATGAAGAAGATGGAGAGGACGAGGACGATAACGGTAAGGCACAAGTGTTGGATGTATTCAGATTTACGTCAGTCATCAAGTACTACTGGGTGAGGTGAGTTAAGACGTATCCATATTTCTCTGACTGTGGCAGAGCTGGGCAGCGATGAAGACGACATTGACGAGGAAGGCCAGGAGTACCTGGAGATGTTGGCAAGGCAGGCAGGAGAAGACGGAGACGACGAGTACTGGGAGGAGGACGACGCTGAGGAGACAGCACTTGAAGGCTACACCACAGCCGTAGATGATGAAGACAACTTAGTGGACGAGTATCAGATCTTCAAAGCCATACTACAGAGTAAGACAACAAACCTGTTGCTGGAAAGCTTGTACTGACCTCTCTATTAGAAGTCAAAATCAAACGATTCAGTAAAAACATGTGTTCCATGCTGTACATCAGTCATTAATTTCACTTGTCTGTGATGCAGATATCCAGAGCCGTGACCCAGCATGGTACCAGGCACTAACACAAGCCCTTGATGAGGAACAGGGCAAACAGCTTCAGGACATCGGCACACTTGCAGACCAGAGACGGGCAGCACATGGTGAGCACCAGATGAGACTCTACTTGAATTGTCCAATAAACCGCTAATACAGCATCTCAGTCTGGCAAATTATTGTACAATTCACTGTTCCATTGTTATTGGAAAAAAAATCTAAATGATATTACAAATGCCTCCTTCATCTATATGTTACTTGGGATAAAGGATATTGCATTACTCAGAAGCTTTACCCACTAACATATTTTCCCTTCAGAAAGGAATTGAGTGCGTCTGTGCAAAACTAATTAAACCGTCATTTCCAACACTCTGTAGATGACCCTGTCTGTGTAACTTCCCACAATGCTTGTGAGCAAAAATTGTGGTCTGGAGTTGAATGATGAACCTTTTTTTGTTGCATATTTCTCTCCCGTCATTTCCTGTCCTCTCTCTATTGTTGACTAATAATAAAGCCATAAATGGCCAAAAATTGTTGCTCGTACTGAGACATTAAACGAAGGTGTGCAAGAATCTGGGGTGGTGTCCTGGATGTGTTATGTCCAACCAGGGAATCTTTGTCTCAGAATTGGTGCAGAGGATGAAAAAAAAAAAAAGCCTTCCACTACAAATGATATGAAGTCTGTCAAGTGTTGTAGATGGATAGTGAGCAACAGTAAGACTTGAGGAAACTGAATTTACTCCTATTTTTTTGTGGTTCTTAAGTCCTGTTGCTTCATCATCTAATTACAGAATCCAAGATGATCGAGAAACACGGCGGGTACAAGTTCACGGCGCCAGTGGTGCCATCTACTTTCAACTTTGGAGGCACTGCTCCAGGAATGAATTGAGTCATCTGTTCTACTTTTTATTACTCTGTGACTGATTGTAGTGAAGTGAAAAAAGCTTGTGTTGTTCCCTTAAGTAGTGGTTCCAGAACTGGTTCTTCTCGGTCATTCTTCAATCTGTCAAATGGGAAATAGCACCAGAAGATGTGGGAAAGCAACCAAAATGCAACCAATGGTTGGGGAAAACAAACCAAGAACTTGAGCACGATGCAAGAGAAGAAGCTCTGAACAACGTTGTCTTCTGGAGCCCGAGTGTGGTGGGGATACCATGACGGCAACTCTTTTGTTTTTTTCCCACTTAAACAAAATTGGGGGATTAACCGTTAGAAATTGATAATGGGACTTAATATTTCATTATCACTGTTGTGGCCAAATGGCCGTAATAAGATTATACCTCTGGTAGTGGTGATATCTACGTTATTTTCTGCATAAACAAACACTCATGTTTATGTACATACAAGCCAAGGTTATTGATTTTTCAAGTAGCCTTGAAAAACAACCAGAGGCATTTGTAAGGTGTCAACAGCTGTATTCATATGTAGCATATTGGATACTTCATAGCACTATGTGATGCCTGATCTCTGTAAATTAATGACTAGCACTTTCATATTGTTCAGGTCTCCTAGCCTTCTGTATCAGACTGCAAATTTTTTAAATTGAAGACTATTTAAAATGAAAACAGCTGTAACTTTGTTACTTAGCAAGCGACTTCTGTAATGACTGGTTGTCATGCATCTGGTTACAGAGTGGATCAGTGAGCAACTCGGAAACATTATTGATTTCAGGAAAAAGAGGATGCTCTTGGTGTTCAGTATGGCTACAGGACATGTGTTTGTGAGCACTGGAAGTACAATTGGATACATCATTGAAGCATGTACAATTGGACTTATCGTGGAGGTCTCAAGCTTTTGGTTGGTGTATGGATGAACCATCTATATATACAACAACATATTAAAAAAAAAAAAAAAAAAAGCTAAGGGAATTCATGACCATGAGTGTTTCCTTATACAGGTGCAATTCTGTTTCATGAATGTCTTTTATATTTGGTTGTGCTAGATGAGCTACGTTTTCTTTAGAGATTGTAGAATTACCGGATGCAGCACTGTTCATACGTAAGTTTAGAAATTTTGTATATAAATCTCAAACCGTATCATAGACAGATCTCAGACCCTGTGCTACTGGAAATTGAGCTTGTCTGCCTTGTTTCTATCGACCATATTCGAGATTATTCTACATGTTGATTGGAGCACACCTGTAGTAACTGCAGCCCATCTTATCAGAAAAAATACACCTCAAGTATCAAAGGTGAAAGTGCACATGAATGAGGAGATTGAACTTGGTAAGTTTTATTCATGTATTTAGTATTCATGTATGTAAAAATGCTATATTTAACCCCAAGGCAGAATTTATCAGTTTAGTTATAGGTGCACTTTTAATGTTGTAGATTGTTGAGGTGAAGCAACTGAAGTTATAAATGATTTGTCTGCCAATTATTAAAAATTAGAAAACTAAAATCACAATTTACTACACAGTTACTGTTCCAAAACTGGGTACAAGGGGCCAACATGAATTTGGTAAAAAAAACAAAAAAAAAACTCATCAAACTGATTAGCTAAATGTGCTGGGCATATCAAAAGTGGTGAGGTTAATTTCACAAATGTATAACAATTTTTTGCAACAGCTTTTTAATTTCACATTTTCATATGATTGCACATAATTTGGGGGGCTGGTACTCATTTTATTAGTTTCCTATAAAGAGCATTCAACATATCAATAAGTAATGAAAATACAGCCTAGATTTATTTAAAGTAACTACATCTGCCAGATGTATTTGAGTCAACAGTGAAATGTAGTGGAGTGGAATCACATGGAAATACACAAGTACAGTACAAGTATCTTGTACTGTACTTGGGTAAATGTACTTAGTCACATACGCTGAAAGGTATTTAACTATTAAACGTTATGTGGCGCTGTCATCACTTGTTTTCCTGCATTTTCAAGGGCGACAGTTGCTCACTAACCGGGTGACACTCCAGCTCACACACACACAGACGCAAAGAGCACGGACACACACACACGGAGCTCCTCTGGCACCGCTGAGACAAAATGTGGCTTCGGGATGAACTCCTTAAAACTATATGGCACGCTTTCGTCGCCCTGGATGTGGACCATCGTGGAAAAGTTTCCAAGTCTCAGTTAAAGGTTTGTGTCACTTCTGTTTTCGTTTTTTTTTTTTTTTTTTTGCTTTGTTGTTGCTTTTTTGTTTTCACTTCTTGTTGAACGTTTTAGACGCCATGAGGGAAGAAGTCAAACTTACTGTTACTGGTAACGTTAGCTAACGTTCGTACGACGGCTGTAACGGTAACGGCTGACGGTGACATCCATCATTGTATAAAAGTGTGACTTGTTTTAGCGACTTAAACTCGTGAAAAACATCTTGTGTCCACTGTTTTCTGTGAATACTCTATGAAACCGCGTTTTAACGTCAATTTTAATATCAGCAATTCAAGGTTCACTCAAACTATACTTTAGTAATCTACACCTGTTAAGTATGCGGACGTTACTTAGCAACAACCATTTTATTTCTCCTACACTTTACTCCATATAGGAGTAAATATCAGACTTTTTCTACTACTACTACTTAGGTTTTAGCTGGGTTACCTTCGCTAATGGCTGACCTGTTGACCTCATTGTTTTGATTATTTGGACTGACACTACTGGAATCAACTCATTTGTGGATTAATCAATTAGTTGATGGACAGAAACATGACTGGCCATATTTCTGTCAACCAATCTTTTGAAGTCATTCTTAAAGCAAATTAAATTAAAAAAAAAAATCACTGGTGCTTTTTTCCCCTCTACTTACTGACATCCATACAATAATAATATACTGATAAAAGAAAAAAAAAATAGTCAACAGTTTGGATGATAGAAATAATTGAATTCACTTGGGACAAAGGAAGAAAGATGGAAGCAATTTAATCGAACAAAACTTTAAATAATTATAATCAATCTCAGTTAAATTGCAACTTGTTTGTGTTTTACTAACACAAACAGTGATATATCAGGGAGTTTGAAAGATGAGAGTTTAAACTTGAGGTGGTGTTTTGCTGTATGACAGCCTGGGCCTGAGCTTGTTTGCCTGCTGGCTCTGATGTCTATGTGCCCAGCCTGACAAAGACACAGTGTGACTTGAAGGATCCTGCAGGGTTTTCATTTCTCACATATGCTTTCTCAACTCTGCAGAGCAGCCAAGAAAATTCATATTTTGGGGGGTTAATTTGTGGTCCTTATATTGTTATGATGGCTAGTTTAAAGCCAACTATACACCATCTGCCCACCACCACATGTTTGTAAATAAGTGAAACTGTTGGCAAGTGCTTATCTTTCATTGTTTTAATTTAGAGACTGAAAGTGTATCTTTAACACTTGGCTAGTAATGCCTACAAAGGGTTTTGCATGAGTGGTTGCAAAATGTGAAAACCACCCGACTTATCTTGACCTATCTTTATATGCTATCTAATGTAGCATGCATCTGTGTGTTCTTGTAGTGTCTAATTTGCTTATTATCATCTTTAGGTGCTGTCTCACAACCTGTGCACAGTGATGAGGATCCCCCATGACCCCGTGGCCCTTGAGGAACATTTTAAGGATGATGATACAGGGCCTCTGTCCAACGAAGGCTACATGCCTTACCTCAACAAGTTTATTCTTGACAAGGTGGGGACAAAGATGCTGAGGGAGTTGCAAGGAAATGGGACAGGCTTGTGTTTGCACACCAGTCAACACAACTGTCATTTACCGAACTGATCAGTAATACCTTGAGAACATCAACCTCAAAATTTTCACTTCACAGATCAAAAGCCAAGAGCTGTAACTCAATATTTCACTCACTTGTTAGCTACAAAGTGGTGGGTGGAGGCATACTAGACTTAAAATATGAAAGAAATGAAGGGAATTACCATTAATGATAAAAATATTAAAAACTCGTTTTTATTCACACATTTTTATTCTGTTGAGAACATGGATTTGGATGACTGATCATGACCTGTCACGTCCTCTTTTCTACTCTACCAAGCCGAGAGAGACAGAAAGTTTATTGGTATTGCTACCAATAAAATTGATTTGTCTTGTTGAAATTTGTGATATCATGGGTTGCATCACTCATAGCAAAAAGGGGATTCTTAACTCTGACAGTTATTCTCCTGCTGCTCAGCCAGCAGAGTGTGTTACAATGCAAACACATCTGTTGAAATGTTACAAAAGTAACTCTCATGTCAGTTAGAAACTTCTTGAGTTTCACTCCTTGGACTTGGAAGCTGTTTTCTTGCCTTTCTCCTGTAGGCTCTGACTTGAATGAAAATGAGGCATTTAATTACAGCAGGTTTGTACCTCACATCCCGCAGACAAAGAGAAACAGAAAACAGTCTCCTGCTTAGCATTTGTAAACACAGCGCCCTCACTGGGGCTGACCAAAGTGACTTTGAATATGACTAAATGGTAAATTTTTCGTCACAGGTTCGAGAGGAATTTGAGGTGCAGGAGATGAGCAAGATGTGCTGGACACTGTGTTACAAGAAAAATATCTGCACTAAACACCTACTCATCACAGATGACGACTGTTTCAAAGTTTGGTGTATTTTCAACTTTCTGTCGGAAAGCAAATACCCACTAGTCATCGTCATTGAAGAGGTGAGGAAGATTATTGCAAAATAAAGATGAATAATTTAAAATTCCCTCCACTGAGGTTTCAATTTAATGAAGTTGATGTTTTTGAGGTATATATGTCCATCTCCATAGATTGAGTTCTTTCTGCGCAAGCTGGTGGAGTCCATGGGGAGTGAATGGAGTGAGGAGAAGTTTACAGATTACAAGATGGATCTGAGCAAAAAGAAGAACTGCCTGAATGCCTGGGAATTCATTGAACTGGTGGGAATGGGTTACTTTACCAAGGGCATGACTCGCCAGTCCCTGTCCCTGGGCATCGATGTGGTCTACCAGGAGCTGATACTGGATGTGCTCAAGCAGGTTTGACTGGATGTATTTATTTGGTTTGACAGAAACACACCTGTAGTTTCCCACTGAGCACCAAGGACTTTTTCATGTATTTTGTAGGGATACATGACGAAAAAGGGCCACAGAAGGAAGAACTGGAACGAGCGCTGGTTTGTCCTTCAACCCAACTCACTGTCATATTATGTCTCTGAAGATCTGGCGGAGAAGAAAGGACACATTATTCTGGACCAGGGCTGCTGTGTGGAGGTTAACAGTCCAGCTCTGTAGCTGTATTCATGGATGTGTTTTATCTATTTTGTGTCAGAAATGCTGTGTTGACCGAATGGTTTGAAGATTGTATATTATAACTGATATTTCTTGAAGGATTTAACTTAGTTCAGAAACAAGATCAACATGCTCAAACCAGCATCATGCGTGTATGATGTGATTGATGGTGGCATAATGTTTTTCTCTCTGCAGTCTCTGCCAGATAAAGATGGAAAGAAATGCCTCTTTATCATCAAGTGCTTGGATAAAAGCTTTGAGATTAGTGCATCAGATAAAAAGAAGAAGCAGGAGTGGATTCAAGGTACTGATGAGACATCTCACACCACTCTGTCACATCATTGTCCCTGTTTTTCTTTTCACATTTACTCATCCAGCAGTGTGTCTGTAGTTGTTGTGGAGGTGAATCTGTCAGTGATTTCCGTCTCACTCGGTCTTCCAACAGCGATTCAAACGTGCATCCAGCTGCTGAGGTTGGGTCTGTCGTCTCCTCACCGCGAGGCCCGGCTGAGGCGCCGGGAGCTCCGGCAGAAGCAGCATGTGGACGAGGATAACCTGGTGGAGAGGATGAGGCAGCTGCAGGCGGCCAATGAGAACAAACAGAGACAGCTGGAGGCCATGAAGGAGGTACTGTTTCACAATCAGCTCTTACAGCTTCAGAAGTGACTTTGAGTTGGAGACGACCACACCACTTTACACCATTTAAGTGTCATACACAGGAGTCATGGTCAAGTCATGTTATTTTGTTTAATTGTAAATGAGCACAGATACCATGTACTTGAACACAAATATGTTGTGCTTTGTTGTTGGTGAAAATCTGGAGCTGTATTATTAGAAGTCAGAGAAACTTTGAAAATCTTAGAAAGAGACAACAAAACATACAACTGGATTTTATGAACCTTTTTTACTCTCTTTTTATTTCATGGAAAAAAACATGATGTAACAGCATTTCTACAGTGAAAGGGGAAGTAAGGCCTGCTATGCAAAAGACATCATCTGTGTATCTATGTATCTGCTGCAGCAGATTATTGATGGCTTCTCACTTCTCTTTTTTACCCTGCCAGATGGCTTTACTGTTTCTTTCAAATGAGAAAAAAACTGCTGTATCTGCATAAGACCAAAAACTGACTATGTGGGAAGTCACATGGTGTTTTTAAATGCTTGATTCTTTGGTAAATATACCCAGGTATTAATAAGTCAAATATTAGCTAATATAGACCACAAGGAAAGAGAAAAGTTGCTCTGGACTATTCCTATTATCATCATTCTTTGTTATTTTTTGTTCATGCGAACTGTTGCTCGGATTCCTTGTAAACCAGACCAAGCCAAACCTAACCCAGGTTTCAGTATCAAGTCTTTTTTTGTCTTCAGAGTATTTCCCCTTCGAGCTGCAGCAGAGAAGTAACACCTCATTCCTCTGTTATGCTTCATAGAAAATGGAGGAGGCTGCGGCTAAAGCGGCGTTAGAGGAGTACAGGAGACAGAAGACTCAGTTAGACCTTCAAGATCAATACAGACTGGACCTGGAGAGGGAGAAAATGGTAACTGCTCCTCTTGAATCAGCCTCACACAACTCCAGCCTGACAATGTGGACTCGTGGCTTATGAGTAATACACTGGTCATGAGGTGTCATCAAAGTGTCACAATGAAAACTACTGTGTGTTGCAAATTAAAACAATGTTTTTATTTTATTTTTACCTTCAGATGAAGTCATCATTACCAGTATGTGTTAAAAACAGTTAAAATCATATATCCCTTGATGTTGAGTCAACTTTTCCTGTCAGCATCAGCACTGATGCTTATTAATCATCATCTTAATTCAGTGACTGCACAGATCACTTCCTTTGTAAGCTAAAAATGTACTCATTGTTTACAGATTTTTGGCTCTGTGTAAGTGTGAGACAGAAGCCACATTGTGTATGTGTGTGTTGCTCAGGTGCGTCAGCAGATGGAGGAGCAGGTGGCTCAGAAATCCAGTGAACTGGAGCAGTACCTGCAGCGCGTCCGGGAGCTGGAGGACATGTACCACCGACTGGAGGAGGCCTTAGAGGACGAGAGGCAGGCCAAGCAGGATGAGGAGGCCATGAGGAAACTCCAGGCCAGGTCACTCACACATACACTGAACATTACCTGGATAAATACATGACATAGCACTTCTTTAATAAAGTATTACCTAGTTCACTAGACTGACTGGCAGTCTTCTGTAAGTTACTAATAATTACTTTTTGTGACTGCCAGAGAATGGATGATCCAGGGTTTTTTTTTGGAGCTGCAGCTTGTGGTTTTGTTCTTTTAGTCATGCAATGTGATGGGAACTGAACAATTTTCCAAAGTTGGACTCAAAGTTGGGTTATCCTGAAAAACCTGGAAACTTTTAGCATTTTTCAGGGTTGGAAAACACATGAAAAATGAGGGAACTAGTTCAAAACCCACAAAACACTGTGTGGTTCAAGAAAACAATATTGACATTCTCATCTTTTGTTCTTGCAGATACAGTGAACTGTGAGACCGTACATGGGCACTTTTTTGTCATGTTTTGAAATGGCCTCAATGGTTGGTGAAGATTTTGTTGAACAAAAAATAAAAAGCCAAAAGCCAAAATTACTACTGCTCGTTTGTGAAGATCTTTTTTTAATTTTAAATTTACTGCTGTTGTGATTCTTATTTTAGCTTAAACTCTGAATCTGCGTAGCTTTGTCTCTGATTCATGAGTGAAAATGAACAGAATTCACAGTGCAGCTCAGGTAATGTTAGTGTGCTGTTGTATCCGTATGTCACTATTCGGAGATCTGTACTGTGCTGAAATGTTATGGTGCTATTTCCATTTTTAGAGACTACACTCATTTCAGTAATCAAAATGATGGGGATTGAGGTTTGTCAATTGCAGTCGTTCTTCTTATAGATCCTTAGATTCACATATGTTTAAAGGAGCCAACCTTATGTCATTGAGAATGGAAAGCCATGTCTAAATGAATGTGGCAACTCTAAAACAGCATTTGACAGGGATGGTCTTGTCTGATATTTCCACTGCTTTCTGCTTTCCACTTTCCACTCTGATTGCTCTCCATGCTTTTTAAATATGCCCTTGTTGTGTGTTGCTTTGCAGCCTGCTGGAGGAAGAGGCAACAAAAAGGGCAGAGCTGGAGCAGATGCACCTACAGCAGCAGATGGCGCTCTCTCAGACTGAGGCTGAGAAGCAGGAGCTGGTGGCTGAACAGCTGGCCAAGGAGAGAGAGCTGCAGACAGCCATGCTGCAGCTAGAGAGACTGCAGAAGGAGCGGAAGGGAGCACTGGAGCAGTATGAGGTCAGGTCACACATGTGGACACATGTGCTTCACAAAGACTTGTTGTTTGTGCCGTGATTAATCCACTGATGGATTATCCCTCTGCATCAGAAACTGCTCTCTTGCTCTTTTCCTATTTGGCTGAAGTCAGTGGTGATGAACCTGTGTGCAAATGAACACGTATGCGTTTGAACAGGGCCATAATTAACATAATCAATGGTCAGAATAATAGATAACCTATGGAAGTAGGTGGGACTGTAAGTTTTCTGACTCCTGAATCTCCTCACAATTCATATGGTTTGAATCAATCCCCCTCTCTCTTTCTCTATATAAAGGTGGTTTCAAGGAAGCTTGAACGAGCAGCGAACAAAACAAAGAACTGGAAAGACAAGGTGGCCAAACACGAGGGGCTGGTGCGTCTCATCCAGCCAGGTAGGAGGAGGGAGTGAGGAAGGATTATCTGCTTTTTATTTAGTAACATTGCAAAGTGTATAACAAGTCATCTGAAGACATTACTCTGGAAGAATGTGATCAACATTTCACACAATTTAAAGATGAAATGACTAATCTGGATAAAAAACAAAATGATAATCATTTCTTGCAGCCATAACTGTAGAAAAATACTGAAAAAGGTTATGTATAATAAAACACTGTACTTTCCTGATAGCAGTGACACAGATGTTAAACTGGATTCTTGAATTGAACTTGGTGAACACACTCTTTTTAATCTGTTCTTTTAGGTGATAAAGGACCTCACATGATCACTAACTGGGGACCAGCCTCATTCACCGATGTTGAGCTGGAAATAAGGAAGAGGTCATGGCAGGAGAGTAAGAACCAGGGAGGTCAGACCCAGTAGATACTCACCACGATAGACTGGTCACACAGGCAAACTCTCACCAACCGTGGAGCCCAAACTGTCACGTTTCAGGTTTCTTCAGGTTACAGCTTACTTTTAAATGTACAGCTTTTATTAACTGTGTGGTATCTGTTGGTTTGCTCACTAACGTTTCTCTAGTGATTAAAAATAATGTTAATATTAGTATGACAGGAACTTTGTCTGCTGATGAAAACTCCTATAATTTTGATTTTGCTCAGTTAAATTTCTTCTTTCTCATTTCTTGTGTTTCATGTGTTCATGTTTCATTTATTTTCCGACCTAACTACGGAGACCACTCTTGCAAAATTGTCACTGCCCACACTTCACATTCTGAATCACTCATTTCACAGTTTCTCAAAGAAATCCTGTTATTGTTTCTAATCTAATCAACTCTAGATAAATGGCTTCAAATCGAATTTATGATTAACCATTTTATCGATGTGCTTTTTTAAACCCATGTGCCTCCCTCATCAGCTGCTTCTCGAAATTTCCCCCTCTGATAAAAAAACCCGCAACTCCCCAGAGGTGTTTAAGTCTGTGTCTGCAGACTCCAGCCTGGTGAAGGGGAGATTGTGGAGAACAGCTGTCACATGGTTTAATTTACTTGTTTTTATGTTTTGACATAAACTCACCCTCATGTAATTGTAGCAGTAGATATATATTTTCCACTTGAGCTCAGTCTATTAGAGGTTGACTGAATTGTGTGCATTATAGCCATAACTAAGATGATAAAATAAAACTAAATAAAACACCATAATTTTTTATGAAAGTGGGCGGCTGCATTCATTTCACAGATCTCTACATTTCAGAGGAAAGGCTGTTAACGAATATACCTTTAACTTTTCTTTTTCACTGTTACTTTGCTGTCAGTTTGGCTCATCAACCTCCTGAGCACTATGAGCAGTGTCCACCAGATGTCGCCACAGGAACAGGATCCTCAGGTTGTTGTTAATGCAGAAGAAAAGGGAGATGTGAAGCTGGTGGCACAGGCTCATGTGGCAGCAAAGCCCCGCCACACTGACACAGAGTTTACGTTTAAAAGTAAAGAAACACTGCATGAAGAATATTTTTTCATGATGTCTGAGGAGCACAATTGTATCTCCACCACTGGGTCATGATGATGGCTTCGGCCTTTTAACCAGTGATGGTGGTAGAACTCAGCAGTGTTTGGTACTGTTAAAAAGAGCCCCATATGGTCTAAAAGAGACTGATTACTCTGTGTTACTCTGATCAGAACCAGGTCTGTGGCACTTAACCCCAGATCTACTTGTTCCTGAAGGTGTAAACAAAAATAGGTCACAGGTACAGAGTTTCACTTTGAGTCAGGTTTGCTGATTAGTCAGTTCGTATTTTTCTAAAAGCTCTGCAGCTTCCTGTAGAAATTTGTAGATTTGATCTGATGAATGCTGATACTGACGTGATAAAGCAGATCAAGTATCACCCTCAACCCATCTGGTCCACCTTAAATACTGTTTCTTTGTTACACTGATTCAACTTTTGGAGGTACAGCTCTCCCCGACCTCACGTTACCGCACAAAAAAAATAAGTTCATCACCCTGTGCACTGGTATCAGATTGATGCTCAGTATTGGAACTGGAATCGATATCAGCGAGGAAAGGGTTGGGTCAGTGCATCCCTCATTTACCTGCCTGTTTGTAAGACAGGTCTGAAAGCGTCGAACAACATTACCTCATTGTTCCAGTTGCCGCAAAACAAGATTAATCACAGTGGTGCACGTGACTCGCAGCAGCCAGGGTCTCAGTCGTGCTGCTCCTGTGTCAAAACAAATCAGTTGGTGCAACAAAGGCCCACTGTTCTCCCATGCACGCCTCTCGTTTGTCATCCCTGCCCTCATGTTTCAATGAAAATAGAGACGACGTTAGAGGAGCATTGTAACTGGGTGAAACTATCAGCTGTGGGCACTTGTTTGTCACGCGTCTGCCAGCCAGCCCGCACAATGAGCCTCTTTTAGTTTCATAGGTGTAAAAGCTCTCAAACTGCCTTAATTTGTCTGTCCTCGGAGGTGAGAAAAAAAAAAAAAGAAAAGAAAGTTCAACATTAGTTCAGAGTTGTCAGAGCAGGAGAGGAGATAAGAACCTGCATTCATACACTGATCCAACAACCAGCACCATCTCTGTTGTGTATGATGGTGGGTCAGTGATAAGATCAAATATAATGTTGTAACTCGGTATGAGATTTATCAACAAAACCAAGACCAAGAAATCTAACTGATCTCTGCTGTTATTAACACTCAACACATCAGATAAAATAA
>OMNW01006846.1:0-11417 GCA_900303245.1 Selene dorsalis | reverse complement strand
ATATATTGTGTGTGTGTGTGTTTGAGCCCTTTGGAGCTACTATACAGCAAATACTATGTGACTCTCAGCACTCAAATTCCAGTGGAATGGAAGCTGCTCTGTGGCAAACTGAGAGACATTTATTGACAGGACAGCAGACAATGCAGAAACGTTCTTTAACAATGTAATTGTCCTCACTTTAAAGCTCAAATCAAAGTTTTAGTTAAAGGTTTGTAATGTGGTAACCATAACAGCCTGTGCCTCTCTCGTCTGTTATCTGTGTGTATCTCACATGGTGGAAAGGGACCTTGTGCTGCAAGTAGATGGATGGATGGCCTGTAAAATAGATTTCCATTCAGCAGCTCTGTATAAAGGCCTTTTTACTGGGTACTCTCTTCGTTAGCCCTCTCACCTCTCATATTTGCTACTTCACTCCTGGAGAGAGAGTGGGAAGCAGTTGTAAGATACACATAAGGAGGGAGCAGAAGAGAAGTAAGGGGTAGTGGAGGACAAAAGAAGAGTTAGAGAGTGAGGGAGACTGAATGTTCAGAGAGAGGGGAAGAGAAAGCTGAGAATAGGGAGAAAGCTACAGCGGGCAGTGGCTGCCAGGCACTGAGGAATTCATGGTCGATTTGTCCTTGTTTGTGGGCGGTTTGCAATAAAAAGGAGCTGAAGGGGTAAAGGGGTTGGACCAGGCTGGGGGCAGGCAACAGATTGCAGATGCCTCTATTGGAGAGGACTCCTTGTGAAAAAGTAGGTCCCTCTCTCTGAGTCCTGGGCCACCCTTTAGAGAAAAGAGCCCTTCTCTACTGTAAAGCAATGCTCAGGACATTGTGGGGTTTGTCAATGGCTCTCTGCTGGGGCACCAGGAGAATACAAGGAGGCCCAGTGTTCAGAGCCGCAGCTCCTTCTATAGAGACCAGAGCTGTAATGGGGGCCCCAGGGGCTCTACAGGGAGTTTAGAGGGTCCAATTTCAATGGAGACTAAGTCTTTTTAACTGGTACATTGTGCGACTCTCTCTTGCTCTGTCCTTGTCCCAGTGATCGCAGACGGGGAAATTCCTGTGCAGATCATGAAGAATGTCTTCATTTCCAAATGAACGTGGGATGGATGAAATTTGGACGGACACAATTTGAGACATTGAGGGGGTATTGTTAGTGTAGGGTGCAGGGGGTTAGGTAGGTGTGTGTGTGTGTGTGTATGGACTTTTCTGTGTGTGTGTGTGCATGTGCATGTTTGTCAAGTGTTGTTACTGCAGATGGTGGCCAGCAACTGCTCCATCTCAGGTAAGATTAGAGCCAATCATGGCCTATTAAGTAACCTGTCAATCAGCACAGTGGACCACAGCTCCTGGGGCAACCTCCTGCTGTTTTTCAGTATGTGTGTATCCAGTGTGTGACTGTGTTAGGTAAGGTCAGTCATGAGTTGTTAAGACTCTGCTTTCCCATGAAATCAAAGCATATTCAAACAGTGTGATTACTTACAGTGTCAAGGGCTTGAAGGCATTCATGGTGTCAGGGACAGGTGGTAACCTCACACACTGTAAGACCATCAGGCTATCAGGAGGACTGCTAATGCCAAGGTGTCAGGATCCGGTTCGCTTCTGTTCTCTCTGTCTGTGTCCATGTTTCCCTTTTTTCCCCAGGACTGGGCTGGGCCTTCTGGAACCTACTGCATCCACCCTCCTCTGCACTCCTGCTGCTCATCAACCTGATTTCCTGCTCCTCACACCTACAACAGGTATAAGCCAGTCTCTTCCTCCACTCATTGCCAGTTTGTTGTTTCGTCCCTTGTGGTAACACTCTTGGCCCCTTGCTCTCATGTTTTGACCTCAGAATACTTTTTGACTACTGCTTGTCTTTTGGATTGGATTTGGACATTGATATTTTCGCCTTGGACTCACCTGTTTTGTGTTTCTTTCCTCCAGCCCTGCCACTTGCCTGCCCTCAGCCCTGCCTCGCCCAGACCTGTCATCACCTGCTTCACTTACCTGTGTCCTAGTCGGTCTACACTTTTGATTTGTTTTTCTGAGAACCTTGGTCATAATAAACTATCTCTTGCACCGGATCTGCATTGTGGGTTCAGTCGAGTAAACTCCTGACACAATCCGTCTGTTCACTCCTGATGTCATATAACCAACAGATCTTATGGACATTCTCTGCTATTATGCTATGTTTAAGAACACATTGTTGTAACAATAGTATGTGTTATTGGTTGAAAACGTGATGCAAAATAATGCACCAACACATCTCCACTTTCAAAACCCACAGGAGTCATTTGACACCTGGACAGCTGAATGGCACAATGAACACAGTTCTGGAAGTACTGGAATCATCTTTTCCCTTTTTTTGTAAATAAAAACAGCAATCATGTTGTAATTGTGAATGTGGCAGTAAAAACATGTGACATCTACTATCCACTGAGGTTTCTGTAAAATGTTGACTCTAATCAGAACTGAACCAAAATGTTAAATGTGGAGTTGAAACCGTCATCATCCCTGAACTCCTGAACAGGAAGCACGTCTTCCTGCAGAATTCCCTCATCTCCCCTGCTGTGTATGTGTTAGTGTGTGTCCTCTATGTCAGAGACACGAGGAGATGAGAGAGTGTGACACCTCTGACTGCTGGGTTCCTCCAATTGTTAGGCAGGAAGCCCGCTCCAACTCCAGTTAAAAGAAAACAAGAGAGAAATTATCAAAGAAAAAAAGAGAGGGAGGACATGGGTACAGATAGTTGCTCTCTCACCCCTAGAAGAAAGTAGTCCAAAGGTGAGGGTTGCAAGAACAACAGAGAGCTCATAAGCAACAAGGAAAACAGCAGCACGGTGAGTCAGGCTTGTGGTTTGTGAGTCGTCATTCAGCTGGTTCACGCTGTGCATCAGCGTGTGTGTGTGTGTGTGTATTCTGAGGAGACCTCACAGTGACACACAGTTTTATCTGTTCATCACAGGCTTCACACAAACACATGTAAAAACAACAAATACAATTGCCTGTAGCCTTACAGACAGGTATGGAAATTAGAACTCAACCACATCAGTCACACATTTACTTTTCAGTTCTGATCTGAGATCAATGGTACAATTAAAATGAGTAAGAAGCAACCACAGAAAATAACATGTAGGGAGAAGTTTTAAGGTGCAGTCAATGCATGCATGAAGCAATGTATATGTTATGTTATGGTATAACCTTTGTTTTGAAATGAATTTTAGAGGGAGTCTTTAACCGTCATGTCTCACCAAAAAACAAAAACCAACAAGTGTTGAAACCAAGAACAGTTACGGGTATTTACCTCCCGTAACCAAAAACATACTGATTCTATACACATCTTACCCATTTGTGTACTGTATTAGTAACTCCCTCCACACAGAGGGATCTCCCATGTTATCTTTATTAATAATGATATTTCAGTTAGCTTTTTGTGAAAACGTGTGTGGGTTTTTGACTCAAATCTACTTTGAACAGTGTGTGAAATGTGTGTGTTTTTCCCACTTTCACCTTTCCCAGACTCTGTCCAAAGGTATAATGCCTCTTTACCTACACCTCAAATATACACAACATAAAAACAGCATTTGTTTATTGTTTTATGGACATGGGTCATGTGGCAGACTCCAGGCCAAGAACAGGAGTATGATGCTCTTCCACTGTATGTTCATCTAGGCTGTGGGGTTTAGGATCAGACATCAGTCCAACCTGAGCTGCTTCTTCTTGTTTCCTTTATTGCCATTGCCATCATTGACAAACACGCAGAAGACCACTTACACATCATGTTAACATGACAGACAACTTGTGGTTCTCTATCATTGCACTCCAGTCTCACTCACCTGGCCTCCTGGGCAGGGTTTGACTGAGAGCACAATCTATACTTTGTGACTCACACAGTTATGTAATGCCGCTTTCCCACTAAAATTAACGAGTCGAGGCAGGTTTTTTAAACATGGGTCGACCTGCTTACAAGCGGCATAGGGCTCCTTTCCCACTGACCAAAACACAGGTAACACTTCATAATCCCTAATGCCTGAATCTTAGTGTGTACCTCCCATTCATTTACCACCTACTTTACCCCAACTGCCACAGACGTACAGTGTAACTCCCAGTCACTTCCCACATGTATTTTCCTGTGTCTTAAAGTATAACTAGGCTGCGTCTTAGAGTGTACCTCCTGTTCACTTAGGTCCTACTTTGCCTGGACTTTCAGTGTAACTCCTGCTCATTCCCCACCTACTTTCTTGGGTCTTACAGCATAACTCGCGGCCACTTACTATTAGGGGTGTAACGGTATTTGTATTTGTCCCGTGCCGTCACAGTACGGGGGTCACGGTTCGGTGCACACAGTCATACTACGAACACGTCTGAGTATTTTAAAAAAAACAAACAAACAAAAAAAAAAGTTGTGTCCTCGCTTCAATCCAAGTGGTGGCAATGAGCCTAAAAGCTGGCAGCAACCTCATTACAGACGAAGAAGAAAAGTGATGAGAAGCGTGGAGTTAAGAGCTGCCTGATTCATGTAAATTGCCTGTGGGAACACTTTGGCATCCCAGTGAAACACAATGGCAACGGCACGTGAGTGGTCGACCGGACAAAGATTGTTGGCGATGTTTGACGTAGGTGTGGTGCGTCGCTGGAAACACATCAAACCCGACCCTATATTGGCGATTCAGGAGACGATCGACAATGGGTTTTTTTTTGTTTGTTTTTTTCGTTATAAAACATACACATGCTGCTACAGCTGTGCAGCGCCGCTCAGATGGCGGTTAGATCTTCACATCTTCAACTCTTTTTAAACAAAATGCAGCCAGGCTAAAGAGAGAGGAACAGCAGAGCTGGGCTCAGCTGCAGGAGAGCTCAGCACTGTCCTTTTTTTTTTGTAGCGACTGTCAGGTACGCAAAGGCGCTTGGTGACACATATGACGTTACGCATTCCTCCTTTTATTTCCATACCAGTTATATGCACCCCTGCCATTTATAACACTCTAATGCGCTTCTTTTATTCTACTTATTTTTTACATTTATAAGAGAAGATAGTTTTTAGTTTTGCAGTCAATTAGTGTCTGTTCAAAATAAGTAAAAAAGCTAGTCTTATACATACATACAGACTTTTTGATGCTTTTTTCCCATTGTACTGAACCTGTACTCGACGGTACGGGTTCACCTTTTGGCTCAGCTCCTTCTTTACCACGACAGACAGATACAACGGCCGCATTACTGCAGCCGCTGCACCGATTCGCCTGTCAATCTCATCCTTTCCTCACTCATGAACAAGACCTCAAGATACTTTAAACTCCTCCTCCAAAGCAGAGATGAAATCTGGTGGCTCCCAAACCGGACCCTCTCAAGCCCCTGGCTGCGCCTGTAACTCTGTCCATAAAAATAATGAACAGAAACGGTGACAAAGGGCAGCCCTGCCGGAGTCCAACATGCACCAGGAACAGGTCTGACTTACTACCAGCAATGCAACCCAAGCTCCTGCTCTGATC
Organism: Selene dorsalis; assembly: GCA_900303245.1. Classification (NCBI taxonomy): domain Eukaryota; kingdom Metazoa; phylum Chordata; class Actinopteri; order Carangiformes; family Carangidae; genus Selene; species Selene dorsalis. The sequence continues at coordinate 5,965 of OMNW01006846.1, read as the reverse complement.
ATACAGGGACTGTACAGCCCTCAGCAGACCAGGCCTCCAACCCCATACTCCCAGAGCACCTCCCACAGAATGCCACGAGGGACACGGTCGAATGCCTTCGCCAAGTCCAAAAAGCATATGTGGACTGGTTGGGCAAACACCCATGAACCCTCAAGCACCCTGTGGAGGGTATAGAGCTGGTCCAGTGTTCCACAGCCAGGGCAAAAACTGCATTGTTCCTCCTGAATCTGAGGTTCGACTATGGACCGAATTCTCCTCTCCAGTACCCTGGAGTAGACTTTCCCAGGGAGGCTGAGGAGGTGTGGTCCCCTGAGAGTTAGAACACATCCTCTGGTCCCCCTTCTTGGAAAGGGGGACCACCACCCCGGTCTGCCAGTCCAGAGGCACTGTCCCTGACTGCCACGTGATGCTGCAGAGGCGTGTCAGCCAAGACATCCAGAGACTTGAGGTATTCAAATGCCTTGCCACTGAGGAGCTTCCGAACTACCTCAGTGACTTCAGCTTGGGTGATAAATGAATCAAACTCTGGGTCCCCAGCCACAGCTTCCTCTATGGAAGGCGTGACAGCGGGATTGAGGAGATCCTCAAAGTTTTCCTTCAACCGCCCAACAATATCCCCTGTCCAGGTCAACACCTCCCCACTTTCACTGTAAACAGTGTTGGCAGGGCACTGCTTCCCCCTGCTGAGGTGCTGGACAGTTTGCCAGAATTTCTTCAAGGCCAACTGGTAGTCCTCCTTCATGGCCTCACCAACCTCCTCCCAGACCTGAGTTTTTGCTTCCACAACCACTCAAGCCATCGCACGCTTGGCCTGCCAGCACCCGTTAGCTGTCTCAGGAGTCCCATGAGGCAACCAGGCTCGATAGGACTTCTTCTTTAGCTTGCTTCCAGTGTTCACCACCGGGTTTGGGGATTGCCGCCACAACAGGCACCGGAGACCTTATGGACACAGCTCTGAACAGCTGCGTCAGCAATGGAAGTGGAGAACGTGGTCCACTGGGATTCAATGTCCCCAGCCTCCCTCGGGAGCTGGTCAAAGCTCTCCCGGAGGTGGGAGTTAAAGACCTCCCTGACAGTGGGTTCTGCCAGACGTTCCCAACAGACCCTCACAGCCTCACAGTACGTTTGGGTCTGCCCAGTCTGTCCAGCTTCCGCCTCCGCCAGTGAAACCAACTCACCACCATGGGGGGGGTGTCCAAGACATATGGCTGAAGGTCAGATGACACGACTACAAAGTCAATCATTGACCTCTGGCCTAAAATGTCCTGGTGCCACGTGGACTGATGGACACCCACGATGGAGTCCCCAGTTGGAGCACCTTCCAGTACCCCTCCCAGGGCCACCAAGAAGGCCGGGTACTCTGCACTGCTGTTCGGCCCATAGGCCAAAACAACAGTGAGAGACCTGTCCCCGACCCGCAGGGAGAGGCGACTCTCTCATTCAGCGGGGAGAACTCTAACACATGGCCGTATGGGAAACTCCAGAGTAGAAGAGAGTCTAGCCTCTCTCAAGCTGTTGGGTTCTGGAGCCCAGACTGTGTGTGGAGCTGAGCCCGACTATCTATAGCTGGTACAGCTTGACCTCCAACACGAGCTCAGGCCCCTGTGAGGTGACATTCAATATCCCCATAGCCAGAGTCGTTGTCCAGGGATTGGGCCGTCAGGGTCCCCACCCATGACTGCTACTAAAAATCACACAGCACCAGTCCCTTCTGAAACTTTGTGTGGGTGGTGGGCCTATGGGAAGGCGGGCCCACGTCGTTCCTTTGGGCTGTGCCCAGCCAGGTCCTGTGGGCAGAGACCAGGCCACTAGGCGCTTGCCTGCAAGCCCCGACCCCAGACCTGGCTCCAGGGTGCGGCCCTGGGGACACCATTCTGGGTGACATGAACGTCCTTGTTCTTTTCTTACTCATGATGGGGCTTTGGAACCGCTCTTAGTCTGACCCGCCACCTAGGACCTGTTTGCCTTGGGAGACCCTACCAGGGTTTAAGGAAGAGACAAACAATACAGTAATGTAAAAATATACATATATTTTTAAATGCACAATAATGAGTCATTCAGTGAGTTATAAAATGTTTTTATCATTTAATTACACAGAAACCACAAGGCAGGTGCTATTCTCTCATCCATACCCGGTAAGTACAATAATGGGAGGGCAGATCACTCTTCATGAGAGAGAAGTAGATCCTACTTTCCCTGTAATTAGTGTCTAAGTAGAGCCTACTTTCCCTGGGTTAGGGTTATGCGTCAATCACTTCACTCTGCTTTAACCAGCTGTCATTGGTCAGACCGGGAGGTTCACTCTTCCCATTGCTTCAAGGTAGAAAGTCCCACCTCTCCAGCAAGTAGACACAGCTGCAGGACTGACACAGCAGATAAAGTAGGAAAACACATGAAATTACACAGTGTCTACAGTGTATGGTTTTGTGTGTGTGTACTGGTGTAACCTACAGTTTTGAAGCATGTGGTAATAGCATACTGAAGTTAATAAAATTTAAATAAATGGTTTAAAACATTTGCTCAATAGTTAAAAAGAAATGTGTATTATTTGTAATTGAGTAATATGCTTAAAAATCACAAATTATGGTTGAAAAGGCTAATAATCCATGATGTAAAATGTAAAAGTGGGAAGAATTATTCCATGATGAGAAAAACTGTACCATTACAAGTTATCCATCTGTTATCCATTTCATGTTTTAAATTTATTTTTATTTTATTTATATTTAATTCAGTGATTCTATTGCATAGAAGGGGAGCCCACGTATTCATACCACACTTCACCGAGAATCACTGCCCTACACGCATGAAGCAGCAAGGAAGCCGGCTTGACAAACAAAAATATTGTCTCTGATACGGGACTGCTGTGTGTACGTGGCAAATGTTACTACACAGACACAAACAAACCATTAGCCTGTAGCTACAGCCAGCTGCTAACATTACCTCCTGGGTAACAGGTCTGGCTTTCAGTCCCTTAATATAAAGGGACATATTTCTAACTAATCGGTTTCAGACTAAAGGACCGTGAAAAATGCGCAGTCTCTAACTATAATGTTACACAGCAGTGGACTAAGTTACATGCATGGTACAAAGCTAAAGAATTAGATTTGCAGCGCTTTGCAGCTAATGCTACTTTGCATGTTAGAGTCCTCAGTGATCTCATGTGAGATTGTGGCCGTTCACCCCCACTGCTGTGCGTCTAGAGATGTCAATGCGACAGAAAACAGCTAAGTAAACAATGGAGAGCAGCGTGGAAGTTAGTGAGGCGGTTGTTGTGTCTTTAACAACTTATATTTAAAAGGAAGTAGTGGTCTACACAATGTAGCGGCTTCACTTCAGACATTTACTCCGGAAGAACGTTGCCATGGATTCAGAATCTAACAGCATCACACACACATCACTACGCACATGAAAACAATTATCTATCATTGCGTGTACAGCATCTAAGTCTTCAAGGCATGGGTTTATCAGCACGGTATCCTGCCAAGAGTCCTGTGGCCACTGTTGATAAATGAAGTCCAAATTTCTATCATGGAGAGCTTTGAATGTAACATCACTCAGTTCCTGTAAAGATGGCTGGGCCTGCCAAGGAGTTTAAGCAGTGTTGCCACACTGCTACAACTCCCCTTCACCGGCCTGACAGAGGCGTTTAAAGTTACCACAGCCAGAGAGGTGTTACTGTACAGAGATTCAAAAGACACCAAAGTCTCCTCTGCAGGCATCATGGTGAGAACCGGAAGGAAGTGGCAGGCAAAGGAGGCAGTCGCTCGGGCAGAAGCAAGGCTGCGGCATGGTGTCCTGGTAGGAACTGTGGCAGTGGGTTGAGCAGGTCTTTGTAGCCACACAAGACCACAGTTTGACAGAGCCCAGGCTAGGGAGAAATGGCTGCTGGTGCAGGAAGAGATCCGTGCAGAGGTGGAAGAGAAACGCCACAGCAGGACAGTGGCCCTGCGCCAACAAGGTGCTTGGATGAGATGGGACCATGCATCTACCCGGAAGATCGCTTGGACAGAACTGGTGAAGTCAGAACCAGCTAGACTCAAATTTTTGACCCAGTCGGTGTATGACGTACTTTCAAGCGCATCCAACCTGCACTGTTGGGGCCTAGCAGAAACGCCTGCATGCCCACTGTGTTCAGCAAAAGGCACCATGGAGCACGTCCTGAGCTGTTGCCCCTAGGCCCTGGGAGAGGGGAGGTACACCTGGTGCCATGACCAGGTTCTGAGGGCAATGGTGGACACCACCTACACAGGAATCCAGCAGAGCAAACATCAGCTCCCAGCAACGCACAACATCCAATTCACCAGGGCAGGAGAGAAACCTCAAGCAGAGCGTAAGGCCTCAACTGGGCTGCTAGCCTCAGCTCGTGACTGGCAACTGAAGGTGGACCTGGGGAGGAAGCTGAAGTTTCCAGAGCACATTTCAAAGACATCACTCAGGCCAAACCAGGTTCTAACATCTGACTCCACAAAGCAGGTTGTGCTGGGGGTCTATATCACCTATGATCTCACCTGAAGCCTCAATGTCACACAGAAAGAAGGAGCCTCAGTGAGTAATCAAAACAGCACAATGGATCATCAGATCTCCTCTACCCAAGCTAGAGGACATCCGCTCAGCTCACCTACAGAGATGTGCAAAAAGCATCCTCACAGACCCCGCTAATCCAGGGCATTCACTCTTCTCCACTGTCCCCTCCTGCAGACTAAGGACAATCTGCACACGCACAAACAGGCTGAGAACAGTTCTTCCCTTGGGTGGTAGACTGCCTCCTTAAGCTTTAGCTCCCAGAATTATGGAACATCTTTTTAAGATTAGGGCTATTTATTTATTTTCCCTGACTATTTTAAGGTTATTTTAAATGTTTTTAATTATAAGGTAATTTTAATGCACTTCGCAACAAGCCATCACTCTTATTTATTTAGACATGCCGGATGGATTATTGCCAAACTACATTTCATTGTATTGTTTGTATTATTGTGTCAGTACAGTTATAATAAAGGTATCTTGAATCTTGTTACTCAGAAATAAACTTTAAGTGATTTTCACATGTGACTGCCAATATGAGGTGAACTAGCTTGATTGTTTCTACACCTGGGCTATTCACTTGGCGTCCCGCGGGCCGGTCGGACTTGATTGGCGGGCCGGATTTGGTCCCCCTCCAATAAATAATAAAATAAAATAAAACAAAAACTTCACGCATGTCGCTAACCGGTCAGGGGACGATATTTTAAAATAAATTCCACGGGTGTCCACTGGGAAGAAAAATAGCGTCCGGGAACATGAGTGGCGGTGGCGCTATGCACCCAAAAGCCCAGCAAAAGCTGCAGGAAAAAAAGCGTGAAGAAGATATAAAGAATGCGGATGCGGCATCGGATCGGAGCTGGCCGGCTTGGAAAAATTGCAACTCACCCGTCATGTAAACATGTCCCTCTCAAAATCGAAACGAAAGGCTGATTTAGAAAATCGCCAGTTTAATAAAGAGTGGACGGAGAAATATGCCTATATTGAAACGCCCGACGGCCAGCCATTGTGTGTGCTCTGCACCAAAGTCAATCACTGTTTGCGAATATCCCTCACTTCCTATGAACCCTCATACTCAGTCAAAGAGGTGCCGCCTGTCTATGACAGAGTGAGAGAACAAAGTCAAGAGAAGTGTGTTGTTGCACCATTTTTTTTTTGTTTTATCATTTTTAGTTTATTTTGTGGAGATGTGATGCTGTAGCTAGCAGACTAAAGATTTTGAGATGCTGTGGTAGTTAAAACTAGATGCACATTATGCACTTTTTTTTTAATGTTTTATTTTTATTTTATATTGAAATGTGATGGTTTAGCTAGCAGAGTAAAAGCATTGTGGAGAATGGAGATGTTATTGCATTTTGGAGATGCACTTCATGCACTTTTTTTGATTATTTTCATTTTGATATTGATATTGATATTGAAAGTAAAACCGTTGAGCTGTTGTGGTGTA